>JAFBJQ010001469.1:559373-601011 GCA_016785345.1 Trinectes maculatus
TATGTAAAAATTTATTTATTTATTTATTTAATTAATATCCTCCTTTATTCATATGTGCGGCCTAAAACCTTACCACTATTTATCATATGTTCCATGTCTTCAGTTTACACCTGGAATGATCATAGTAATCACTGATAAATTTCATGGCAAAAATCTTTATTACAGTAGTTTTATCATCTAAGTTTCATCATTTCAGTAAGATCTTTAAAAAACAACTCATTCACACAACACACAAGTTTCAGAACATTGTAGAAAATGGAGCAACAGAGCAACAGAACGTGCTGTGAAATATGATAGACATGATAAAATCACTCACATGTCACTCTATCCAAATGTTGATTTTCAACTTCCTTGTTAACGCTGCCATTTTGACCTTGCGTTTGGAGCCCAAAGTGAGATCCATTTTGTTCAGTTGTGTGTAATGTGTCACATCTGTGACTCAGCCGGTGTTTGCATTTTGCAAGGATATTGTGAACAGAAAAAAAAAAATACAAAAAAATACAAAATTATTGCAATTAGATCAGCGTCCCTATTTGCCTTCGCATAGTTGACGGTAATGATTCTTTATACGTACACGGAGACCAATACATCAAGAAACGTCCACAATGGATCCAAATGTTATGAGCAAATAAATATATAAAATATTGGCCTTGCTACGGGATAAAATAAATCATATTCTCATATTGGTCTTTTGCCTTGCGTGATTTGATGTGGGTTTCCCACTGCTTACTTTAGACCAATCGCTATATGTAAACAGTATCGCCAACACTCTGCAGAGAGCTTCTACATACGTTCAAAAGTATTTCAAATATTTACATGCATTTATGATCCTTAATATTTATAAAAAAAATCCACAACACCGTTTTGGCTCTATTCACCCTCCTCTAGCTGTTTCTAGTTAATGTCAAATTTCAAATTTACACATTTCATGTGAATGTTAAAATAAGCAGAATACATGTGAGAAAAAAAGTATTAGAATGGAAGTAAGGCCTCAGTGATCTTGTCCTGCTCCCTCACACATAGTCCCTCCTGGTGTAGGAGCTCTGAGCCACTGACCGTGGTGCGTTGGAGTACGCTATACGACTCTGGGGGTGAACGCTATACCTGGTTGGCTTCTCTTCTTTTGGAGGACAGCTGCAGCAGAGGATGCATCCTCCGATCAGCAGCAGGGCCGCGGCAGCCCACCCCAGATACAACGCTGCCCCGATCTCCATCTTCTGTCCGGCGGGGATGAGCGGACTGTAGAAGTCTATGATGATGGTGTTGGCCGACCAGGAAACAGGCACAAGCTGGGCCAGAGCGGCCACGATGAACGTTCCCCCGGAAGCGGCCATCACCCGCGCCTTAACTCCCTCGTCCTCGATGCAGTTGGTGCACTTGGCTCCAACCACGGAGATGAGTAGCGCCACCACCCCAACGATGATGGAGACGACGGTGAGCGCCCTGGCGGCCTGCAGGTCCTGGGGTAACGCCAGCATGGAGTCGTAGACCTTGCACTGCATCTGGCCCGTGCTCTGGAACACGCAGCTCATCCACAGGCCCTCCCAGTACACCTGCGCCGTGACGATGTTGGCGCCAATGAAAGCAGAAACCCTCCACATCGGCAGAGCACAGCTGGTGATACTCAGCATCCAGCCGAGCACCGAGAGAGTGATGCCAACCACCTCAAGTCCAAGGGACACCATTATGCACCCGGACAGACGTTCTTTCTGTCAATCACTTACTCCTTTAGCTGTCCCTCGCTCCTTTCAGGTTCCACTTATGAAACGTGTCCAACTCTCACTTTTCCTCGCTTTTCCTGTTTTCCTCTTTTATTTATTCTTATTTTTGTGGCGAGTAGGAAAAAATGGTCCTGATTTTGTCCTTCGAGATCCTCTCTGTTGACCCTTCTTCCCAGCAGCTGTGCCGTCCCCTCCCGGTCAAGCTCCCGTAGCTGCTCCTGAATCCCGTAAAGTGTGGATTTGCCACCGTTTGCTTCCTGCTCCGACTTTGGCTGCGAAGTCCGTGCCCTGCTCAGATGTTGTTTTCCTGCCTTCTGCTCCTTTTAAGGAGTCAATGACCCTTATCGTTTCAGTACCGGGTGGTCAGGCCCTCCTAAGACGTGACATCATTTGTCGAGCAAAACCAATCAGGTGAGTCCTGGGCATTGGCCTCGTTTACCACCTGCCTGAGCTTCTCCTCGCTTGTATGTGTTTTCAGATGAGCGTAGGCAGTATTTTTTTTATGGCTTAACCTTTTGCCCATGGTAGCTGCAGGTGTGGCTGCTTTATTGCAGTCACTAAGTAATAAGTGTCCGGGGCAGAGCTTGTTATGTGGTTGATAGGTGACCACATGAGACCGTAACGGATATGCAAACATCTATTCTAATGGTCTTTTTCACTGTGTGTGTGTGTGTGTGTGAGTGTGTGTCCAACGTTTGCACAGGAGGGGAGTGTATCCGAGAGAGACAGAGGAAGTGAAACTGAGGACTGGATCTTTTTTTTTTAATTCTTATGAATTTGTCGTGTTTTGTGATTTTACCTTTTTTTATGGTTCTCCACTGGGTCACACAGGCTGTGTGTCATCATACAGTGAAATCTGAGTTAATGACAAACCAGACATGCTATGAATAAGGTTTATAGACATATGGCCTCTTTGAGACAATTGTTCTTTTTTAGCTTCATAAATGGGGCCAACTATCTCTCGATTTTCATGTTTGGGAGGATTTACGACAAATGGTAAACTGGAGTTGTACTTTTCCGCAGCAAAACTCGATGTTGACTGAAACATGAAGTTCAACAAAAGGGATGAAAAGTTTTTAAATGCTTCAGCAAAATGAAAACACTGCTGTTGTTCGACGTTGCATCACACACAATGAAGGCTCCTCTCGAGTACTGATCGCTTCAGGAACACTATCGCAGTCCAACACGTATTTATCTTTACACATTATCACGTTTGTCAAACACTCGTGCTAAATAACGGCCAACCGCGATAAGATAACATTTAATAAAATTAGGATCATTTGAGATTATCTGGTACTGAGGAAGGAAACAAACTATCAACCAGCAACCTAAATCACAGCTGACAACTCTGCCGCAGGTTAGGGTTAGGGTTAGTATAAGTATAAGTATAAGTATAAGTATAAGTATAAGTATAAGTATAAGTATAAGTATATATAGTATGTAAATATATGAGTATAAGTATGTGTGTTATATCACAGTGAGTGGTGGATAAGGTTGGACAATTGCGGTTTTAGTGCAGTCAGCATTTATCCTTAAGTCCAAATGGATGTTTTGGGCTGGATTTTGATAAATTATGTTTTCAGTAGAGTGTGAGAGACAAAAATCAGCTTTACAGTCATTACACACACTGTATCTGTCTGTTTACAAAGGAGTTTCGGTAAGATTATCCATTGACTTGTTGTTTACTCATGTGTGTTGGTGGATTTGTGAGAATGTGAAGAGACAGTAAATCAGAAGGTAAGAATAGCAGGTTTATCTATGTGGTTATCTGCGAAGGGGAAATCAGATAGCATATATGCATTCGTGTGCAACTATTGCCAACACATTGGCCACAGTAACCTAAATACAGCAGATAAAAATACTTATGTAATGTGGTGATGAAATTCTCCTGGTGACACGACGATAATGATGCTGTGCTAAAAAAAAAAAAATCTGACCTAAAAATGTAATACGTGTTAACACAATTAAAAAACAACAACATCTGTCTTCTTGAAATCTTGAAATTTTATTGGTTTTATGTTGTAGATACACTTTAACTTAAACTTCTTCATTTATTTACAACACTTCACTGAAAAACATGCTTGAATAATAGTGAAATCAGTGACTGGGTCTCAGGCTCAAGATTAAGGAATTCATAACAACCACAGTTGTTCTCTCAAATTTCTATTAAAGATAAATGATTCGCCCCTTCTCCTCACATAAAAACTATTAATCTACAGTTTAAGCTATGAGAGTAATTTTAAACAATGTTATAATTAGTGTGAATGCTGAAGCATTCACACTATTGTTATCCTGTGAATTATTTATTATTATTATATCATAATCTTCCGTTGCTTTTTGGACATCAATAACTGCCACAGTTTTTGTCTGATTTATTATATTATATTATATTATATTATATTATATTATATTATATTATATTATATTATATTATATTATATTATATTATATTATATTATATTATATTATATTTAGAAACTGTATTTTGTTAAAGATATCAAGTTTGTGCATGTTCGTACGCATATGTGTGTGTGTGTACGCGTGCGAGACAATGACATTTCAAAGAAAGACAAGGATTTTCATTGGTTCCCTCATTGGGTCACTGGTCGGTAGTTACACTTCTTCATAGGTGGCCCTCTAGTTACTAATTAAATAATGATCCCCTGTCAGAGATAGAGAGCCTCTGGTTTCAAGGCTGCGTACAGAATTATGAACACATTAAAACCTGCAGCTCTTTTTAAAGCTCTTTGCGTCCTGTGCCATGTCGAACTGTCACAGTCTCACAGACACTCTTCTTTCTAATCTCATGCTGCATCATGGGCGATGAAATACACAGTCACACATTCAGACCAAACTGAAAGAAAGAGATATAAGAAATTGACTCAGTTTCATCTTTGCATCCTGTGGATCATTGATCTTTTCTGTCTCTATATGACACAATAGGACAATGTAGAATCTGCTGCCTCCCATTGGGCAGAGGGAAGAATAGCAGAGAGCAAATTCAGACTTTGATGTCAGGGTGACAGTGTTTTGCAAGTTATACATCATATCAGCTGCAGCCTCTCTGACTCCCCACCCCCACCCCCCCCAACAGCAAATCCACATAAATATTGAGCACTAACCCTTTTATTGCAATCCTCTTTGAACACAACTCCTCCTCCTCTGCGTTCACACAATCAGCCTTCAGTCTGATTCACAGATCACACACAGAGAGAACACAACAGAGTCTCTCTCAACGCACATGTGACTCACACAGTCCCTTCATTTTTCAACTCCATTTTTTTTATTTCTTGATTATAGAAATATATATATATTCATCTTGATTATATAACGTTCTGTTGCTCTGTTGCTCCATTTTCTACAATGTTCTGAAACTTGTGTGTTGTGTGAATGAGTTGTTTTTTTAAGATCTTACTGAAATGATGAAACTTAGATGATAAAACTACTGTAATAAAGATTTTTGCCATGAAATGTATCAGTGGTTACTATGATCATTCCAGGTGTAAACTGAAGACATGGAACATATGATAAATAGTGGTAAGGTTTTAGGCCACACATATGAATAAAAAATAAATTAATTAAAATAAAATTATATATATATATATATATATATATATATATATATAT
This sequence comes from Trinectes maculatus, assembly GCA_016785345.1. Classification (NCBI taxonomy): domain Eukaryota; kingdom Metazoa; phylum Chordata; class Actinopteri; order Pleuronectiformes; family Achiridae; genus Trinectes; species Trinectes maculatus. Next base: position 564,722 of record JAFBJQ010001469.1, read on the forward strand.
ATATATATATATGACACTGACANNTAGCTAATATTTACAAAACCTAGAATGAATGAATGAATGAATGATCGATGGCATCAATTCTTTTGAAGGTCTAGTACGACAACATCACTGAACACAAGACCATATTTGGCCAATCACAAGTTTTCGTCATTTAAAACTTGTGTGACAAAGGACGTGACTCCACCCTCCAGAGGCTTAAGGTGAAACTGGGGGTGGGGGAGGGGAAATGAGTAAGGAGGATAAAATGAACTTCTGTTGTCATCAGTTTCTTTTCCACTAGATGTTTCTGCTGTGTTGAAACGGTGTGTTTTTGCAGTGTGTATGACACACAACATGCAAAGCAGTTTCATGTGAATTCTTTTAATAGCAGGGTGGTTGGGGAAGGTGAACAGGTTACGGGTTTGTGTTGTGTGGGGGTGGACCTGCACCACAGGGACTGACGACGGTTAGGTTAAGGGTAGGATAGGCCCCTCCTCCTCCTCCATCATATGTACCTGCTCTCCTCTGACTCTCCCCCCATTCAGCAAAACACACCCGACTAACACAGGACCTGCCTCCATCACAGAAACGAGACAAACAACCACAGGCTTACGTCACTGCAAGGGAGGAACGGCAGCACACAGAGACACACTTCAAGTCAACACAGACAGACGACGAAGTTTCTGCCAAAGCGGTTTCGAGGAGAACGAAAATCCAGTGTCCACGATGGTGTCGGCTGGCTTTCAAATGCTGGGAACGGCTTTGGGAATCCTGGGATGGATTGGTGCCATCATTGTGTGCGCCATTCCCATGTGGAGGGTGACCGCTTTCATCGGCAGCAACATCGTCACCTCTCAGACGTCTTGGGAAGGTATCTGGATGAACTGCGTGGTGCAGAGCACAGGCCAGATGCAGTGTAAGGTGTACGACTCCATGCTGGCTCTCAGCTCTGACCTCCAGGCTGCCAGGGCTCTGACCGTCATCTCCATCGTGGTGGGAGTCATGGCTATCCTGCTCTCTGTAGCTGGGGGGAAATGCACCAACTGCGTGGAGGACCCATCGTCTAAGGCCAAGGTGGGCATTGCCGCTGGAGTTGTCTTCATCGTAGCTGGGATCCTCTGCCTCGTCCCTGTCTGCTGGACGGCCCACACCGTCATCCGAGACTTCTACAACCCAATGTTGGTCAGCGCTCAGAAGAGAGAGCTGGGGGCTGCGCTTTACATCGGATGGGGGGCGTCCGCCTTGATGTTGATCGGAGGGGGGATGCTCTGCTGCAACTGCCCCAAAAAGGACGACGACTCATACACCGCGAGGTACAAAGCTGCCAGATCCGACGCCTCAGCACCAGCGTCCGGGAAAGACTATGTCTGAATCAGATCGAGAAATCAGTACATGACTTCTACAAAGTGCTGTTTACTGGAAGAAATCCACTGGTGCTACTGGGCTTGTTTGAACATAAATGTACTCCGCTTCCAAAGAGGAAATGTAGTTTTATATGCTAACACTTGTATGTTTAATGCTGTTAATATGGTTAATAATTATAGCTTCTTCTTACTAGCATAAACATTCCATAAACTCTTATGTCTCTTATTTTGAAAATCCAGTCTGTAATATTTGTTTTGTCGTGTTTGTGTGGGTTATTTTTTATGAAATATTTGTGTGAATTTCACAATGCACCAGTTACGCTGTAAATAAATATTTGTTTATAAATCTGAGATCTCAGGTTCTTGCATTTATTTTCACGGTTACCAACATGATTCCATCAATGACCTCAAAGTGGGACAAATCTGTATCTGATAGATCTGGAGAGCTTACATTAAACTTCTCTGGATCTACAGTTCTTTAAAATTGAGTCTTTTTTTCTCACATGTAGTCATCCATTCACTCCAGCCACTCAAAATGGATCCTCACCCTCTCTGCGTGAAGCATGTGCTGTCTGACTTTCTTGTGGATCAGGTCTAGGTGTGGCAGTAAAAGAAACACCGTGGACACTCTTTGTTCAAACTGTGAGCCTACAGGCAAAAGTATTTATTTTGACTCACAGGAATATTTTTTCATCCTTATAGGGAAGAGTCAATACTGAAATGTTTGGAAAAGTTTCACACCCCTTTGTTGTGATCCGTGAGCTATGCAGCTCCAAAATCGTTGAAATCGTAAAGTGAGAAACATTTTTTTTGTTTGCTCAAGGCTTTTGAGTGGGTTTGTGTGTTTGCATGTGTGTGTGTGTGTGTGTGTGTGTGTGTGTGAGCACAGGTGTGATGTGGAGTCATTGTTCCAGGTCTTGAAGCCTTGCTTACGGTAACAAAGCTTGTATGTGTGGGAACAATGGACGGAGAGAATACGGGGGTTGCGGATATCAGATATCAGCCTTCTCCTTTTGTCTGGGAGCAAAAGAATCTCCACCCTGAAAGTCTCAACCACAACAGCGGGCTCCTATCTTCTCACAGTTGGACCTCAGAGTCGCAGAGCTGCGCAAACACTTCCTCAAGCAGTTGCGAGAGTGGAGTCTGTGAGACGCCACAGCCGATAACGCCTGCTGTGTTCTTGATGCCATAAGACACGAGTGGTCTGCAAAGACATTTTGAGACTTTTTCTTCTTGTGGAAGTTGAGTTCTGTCTCTTTTGGCCTCACCATGGCTTCTCAAGGCCTCCAGGTGATGGGCGTACTGCTGGCCTTTGTCGGCTGGGTGGGCACCATCATCACCTGCGCCCTGCCTATGTGGAGGGTTACCGCTTTTGTCGGGGCGAACATCGTCACCGCCCAGGTGATATGGGAAGGCTTGTGGATGACCTGCGTGGTGCAGAGCACTGGCCAGATGCAGTGTAAGGTGTACGACTCCATGCTCGCCTTGCCGCAGGACCTGCAGGCAGCCAGGGCCATGGTGATCATCTCCGTGATCGTCGGGGTGTTTGGCGTCCTCATGGCCGTGGTCGGAGGGAAGTGCACGAACTGCATGGAGGACGAGACGGCCAAAGCCAAAGCCTGCATTGTGTCCGGCGTGGTCTTCATCATCGCCGCCATGCTGATCATGATCCCGGTGTCGTGGTCGGCCCATGCAGTGATCAGGGACTTTTATAACCCCCTGGTGACTGCGGCCCAGAGGAGGGAGCTCGGGGCTGCGCTTTATATCGGCTGGGGCTCCGCTGGAATGCTGCTGCTCGGAGGGGGCCTGCTGTGCAACAACTGCCCCCCAAAGGATGGGCGACCCTACATACCAGCCAAGTTTACCCCTGTGAGATCCATGGCTTCAAACGTGGACTATGTGTGAGTGTTTCATCTGCAGTAGCCCCATGAGGAGATTATTGACAGGGCGAAAAATAAAACCTATTTCCTTTTCTCTGTGTTTGATCCGGAACATTTCCTTAGCGTCGTTTCTTCTTCTGTGATTCTTGTGTGTTTTAAAATGTTTTAGAACTGAAATTGCTGAAAATCTCCATAAATATATAGCAGTTATTAGAGTCCAAACCATTAGGAGTAATTGTGTTGATGTGGACTGAGGCTAAAGAAGTTGTGTCATGCATCTGAAATGTAAACAGTCATGTTCCTTATCAAATTTATATCAACTATCGCATGAGTTCCTGCCAAGAGAAGATGTAGAAACCAAACAATGTAGTTGTTTTTTTTTAAAAAGCCAATTTTTATATTGTTCATATGAAACCGTGTATGAGATTATTTTTTTTTTAGCCTGATTTAATAATCTCTCCTGGTTTTCCACTTGTCTTTGAAATGTCAGAAATAAAATATCTTTGTTTGGAGCCATGACGTCTTCCTCGTCTTCACTCTGCACCTGCACACAACCGAAACTGTCCATTTCTCCGACCACTCATGATAAGGCATTCAGGAATTCAGGGGAGTAGACAACTGGGGAATTGAATGCATCTGGCCGAGGTCTCTGCCATGTTGTAATTCACCAGCCTTGTATTAGGACAGCGATTTACAGTTTCTGCAGTGACTCAAAGGGGCGTCGCTGTCTGAGAGAACAGCGCAACTGTGCATGCTAAGACTCACGTTGCTAAGGAACTGTCTCATATCTGCAAAGAACGGATATTTACACTTTGCCCAGCAAGAGCACATCTGCCAAGTCCTGTCAGGATGAAATATCCTAAACCTCTTTAATGGGTTTCTTTGTGTTTACAGACAGTTGAAATCCGTCTGAGAAGAAAAACAGTGAGCTACTGTATTTCTTTTTCCTTTACATGTTGCCCACGTAGCTTTTTACTTTGGTGAAAGTAGCAATAAAACATTGTGAATTGTTTTCATTAAAAAAGAATTCATTAAAAATGTTACTTAGTTGTAAATGAAAAAGTACATTATCAAAGGTAAGAATGATCATTATGCAGTGGGGATTTGGTGTGTGTGTGTGTGTGTGTGTGTGTGTGTGTGTGTGTATTCAGAGGGTGGTGGTAATGCACGGAAAAGTTACCCAACTGCCATTAAACAACAGTAGAAGAAGATGAAGAAGAAGGCGATCGCTGTCAAATACAAAATAAGAAAAAACGTACATTGTTGTTTTCCACTCAATCAAACATGTTAGAACGTAGCTGGAAGAAAATGCTGTTTATTGCGTGAATGTAAAAAAATGAGAAATTTAAATGAATACATGAGTCTTTCAGAAATGTCTATGCAGCAAAAAAAATGAAAAAAACAAACAAACAAACAAACAGAAGACTCTGAATCAATATTTAAATTCAAACACAGCGACTGGGTGAAAACAGAACTGTACTCTAGTGCTAATGATCTAACAGTTCACACATTGTTTTTTTTTCTTTCAGAAACAAAAGGCAAAACCAGTGTGTTGGTTAAAAGAAGTTAATAACAACGCAGACCGTACTTTCATAAGTAAACGTTTTGTCCTTCATGTTTTTCCAAAACGAGCTTCCGGCTCAGACAAATTCTTTCCCTGGCGTTGTGGATTTCGGCGGCGAGTACTTGGCCCCGTTGTAGTGATCTCTTCCTGACGGGCACTGACAGCAGAGGAGAGCACCACCTATCAGCAGCAGTCCCGACGCTCCCCAGCCCACGTACAAACAGGCGCCCAGCTCTCTCCGCTGAGCGTCGGGAATCAGGGGGTTGTAGAAGTCCTTGATGATTGTATTAGCAGGCAGAGACACGGTCACCAGACACAGAGCCCCGCTCAGGATGAAGAAAACGCCGGCGGAGATGGCCACTCGGGCTTTGGACGCCTTGTCCCCAATGCAGGTGGTGCATTTCCCCCCCACCACAGACAGCAGCAGGCCGAACAGAGAGCAGAGGATGGCGATGACCACCATCGCCCGGGCAGCCTGGAGGTCTGGAGGCAGGGCCAGCAGGGAGTCATAGACCTTGCACTGCATTTGGCCCGTGCTTTGCACCACGCAGGTCATCCATAGTCCTTCCCAAATGGTCTGAGCCACCACGATGTTGTTCCCAATGAAAGCAGACACCTTCCACAGGGGCAGCATACAGATCAGAATGTTTCCCAGCCATCCCAGCACTGCCAGGCCAATGCCCAGAAGCTGTAGCCCCAATGACGCCATTGCAGTTCACTTGGTTTTTTTTTTTTTGTAAGTGCTACTTTCTCCTTCACCGAGCTGCCAACTAGAAGCTCTCCAACTGTGGGGATGTTTTATACGATGCACACATGGTCCTGAGACCCCCCCTCCTCCACTGGGTGGGATTTGGCTCCATTGCTCAGATACAGTGTAAACATCCATCTCGCTGCCTTTGAGCTCAGAGGTGTTTGTAGCCTACAAAGAGGCCCTCTGGTGCTTTGGCAGAGGCACCGGAGGGCCGAGGAAGAGGAGATGCTTTCATGGTGCGGTTCAGCCACAAGGCAAAGTGGTGAAAAGGCCAACATGAAGACATTACTTTATAGCATTGGAGGATTTACTGCTGTACATAAACTTCAAAGTCTTTCGCAAACAAGGCTTATCACACAATTTCTGATGGTCCGGCGGTGACTTCCAGTGGAGCAGATTTTTCCTGTTGCAAATGGAAAAGTTGGAAGATTGTGAAAAAGCTCATGAAGCATGAAAAAGTCGAAAATATAAAATGTGGGATCAGATTATATATTGGAATATTTTGATTTTTGACGTATGTCAGACAGATTCAAATATGTGTTCAAAAATAGGTAGATACATAATTAGATTCTAAATAAATAATTAATTTATTTAAAAGTTTAATCTATAAAACTTTTTTTCATAAAAATGTTGCCATGCCTAGTCTTAGGATTTAACCATACTTTTAATATTATTTGAATATGATGTAACTTATTGGACACACACAGACACACACACGCTTCCCGTGTCCACTTCCTCTCGCACTTTGACGTTTCCACCACGACTGAAACGTGGCCTCAGATAAAAAAAACTGCGACAGATGTAAACAGTCTGCTTGACCTTTAACCTTTACGCACCTTGTGACGTCACTATCCAAACCCAGGTATCAACACTCAATATTCTCTGTGTTTATGTACACGTGGTATAAAGTGACGAGTTTTTCCCCATTTAAAGTAAAAATACAAGAACTTTCAAAGAAGTTCTCCAGACATGAGAACTATCAGGATTCAGTCGCTGTAGAATAAGTTGACGTAGACGAGGCTAACAGAAACATCTGGAACTTTCTCACTTCTTATATCAATAACTGAAGAATGCGGAGCTGCTTTCGGCATCAGTAGATCAATAAAAGTTGTAATTATCACGAAAAATTCAGTCTAATAAAAGTTTATCCAGACTTGAACCACGTTTTGATCACAGCTGATTTATGTGGAGTGGAAGTTGTTAAAAGTACAACTTCCCTAATTTGTGTGCGCGTGTGTGCGTCAGTAGTGTGTCTGCAGTGTGTGACTTCAACACTGATCTCGTTGGGTTTCCTGATGGAGACCAGTCTGTATCCCTTTATTTGGGAATCCACTGGGAGAAGCCACAGAGGAAAATTCCCAGTTGGTCCATGAAAGGTCCTCGTCACCCACACGAACGAGGAGTTTTGTTCATTGTGTCTCTGCTTTGTTCTGATTGTCGACACTGTGTGACTGTCGACACTGTTTCTACACACACACACACACCAACACACACACCAACACACACACACACACAGGTGAAGTCACTTGGCTTGATTGGTGCACTGGTGAGCAGACAGTCCTCAGTACAAGTTCATGTCTGTTTGTGTTTTCACAAAATGCTGCATTTTATTTTTTGTAAATGTATAAAAACACCCCTCCATGTCTCACATTCACCCCGAATGTAATCAAAGTAATTTAGATCCAACGTTTAAAAAAAAAACACATGCATTTTAAAAATGGGAGTAAAAGCGAGTCCTGTTAAAAACAAAGATAGTAAGAATATTCTAAATATGACATATTGTCATACATAAAACATGAATGTGTGAAGCAGGTGCTATCATTGGACCAACTTAATGACCACAGCTGCTTTCACTTTGCATCATTTCAAACAGCCAATCAGGAGAAAGCGCAGATGATCAGGTTTAAAAGCGGCAGGTGTGGGCCAGTGTCTGTGTTTTGCTGTTGCTCTGTCATACTGTGTCTGGTGAGGGTGAAACAAACATGGTGTCTGCAGGTCTTCAGATTCTCGGCACCTTCCTGGCGTCCATTGGGTTTTTGGGGGACATCATCATCTGCGCGCTGCCGATGTGGAAGGTGTCAGCTTTCATCGGCAACAACATTGTGACGGCACAGATCTTCTGGGAGGGCCTGTGGATGAACTGTGTGAAGCAGAGCACAGGTCAGATGCAGTGCAAGGTCTACGACTCCATGCTGGCTCTGCCCCGAGACCTGCAGGCCGCCCGGGCTCTGGTCGTGATCTCCATCCTGGTGGTCTTCATGGGAGTCCTGCTCGCTCTTGCGGGGGGGAAGTGCACAAACTGCATCGAAGACGAGATGGCCAAGAGCAGGGTAGCCATTGCTGCGGGGGTGTTCTTCATCGTCGGCGGCATCCTGTGCCTGATCCCTGTGTCTTGGTCCGCTAACGAGGTCATCAGGAACTTCTACAGCCCCATTATGAACGACGCGCAGAGACGGGAGCTGGGAGCGTCGCTGTTCATCGGCTGGGGATCAGCGGGGCTCCTGTTCATTGGAGGTGCTCTCCTCTGCTGCCAGTGCCATCAACGTAAGGACAGCAGATACTCGGTCAAATACTCTGCCCCGCGCTCTGCGACGAGTGGAGGAGCCTACGTCTAGATGGTTGTAGAACGTCTCTGCACGCGTCTGCTGCAGGAAACTGGACAGAACTCTGGAGCCAAGTTTTAATGAACATTATCACTGTGTTTTACTGAATAATTTTAATAAAACTTTCTTATAAACTCTCATGTGTGTCCTTGGGTAAATGGTCAACAGTTTTCAGACACTTGGGTTTTGACGAAGCTGTCGTTCTTGTATAGATGTCACCTCCAGGTTTAGCTTCATAGATTTAAAAGACAAATGATGACGGAACAGAAGCTTGCATAGCGAGTGCCAAAGGCAGCTCGACATAAGAAACTTACACCTGCTTTCATGCTGTTTGCTATGAATCTCAACACTTGGGTAAGATTTCTTCAAAACAATAAGATAGTTTCAGATCTGTGTTCAGTAAATCTGGTTATTCAACTTTTTTTTTTTTTCCTGGACCGTATCATCTTTTCCAGGTCTTTCAACTGTTTTGAAATCACCCACATGACAAAGGGCTGGTCACATGACAAGCCTCTTTTTTTTTTTGATTATGATTTGGTGACAGGAAGTAGACTTAATTCTTCTGCTTTACGTTTCTAGAATTAAAATCCAATTCGAACCTTGCTGTTAGGCCTCAACTGAACAGGACAATTTCATGCAAACTCTTGTCTTCACGTTTCTGTAAATACGTCCCTCTGTCTGCTTCAAATTCCACACAGCACTTTCTCACACGCCGCTGCTTTGTGAGCAGCTTTCTGCTCGGGCTCATTCATAGCAAGCCGTAATCAGGACGAGCAGGAAACCTGATCCGCAAACCAGCAAGGTCCCCTCCCTGTTTGTCTTCCTTCTCATACCTGTGGAGCAAACACGGCGACACACAACCAGCGGCGGCTACAGCCGAGGAAAAGCAACGCTTCTGGTCAGAAGGATCTCCTGCTCCGGCGAGCTGCTCGGCCGTGGATGTTGTTTTGATCGTTGCCAGACTTGACGATTCATGCCTTGGCTGTGTTTTCTGGCAACATGCAGACTCAGCTTGTTGCTGTGTGTTTGGCATTCATCGGCTTTCTTGGCACCATCCTCATCTGCGCTCTGCCCATGTGGAAGGTGACGGCCTTTGTCGGGGCGAACATCGTCACCGCCCAGGTCTTCTGGGAAGGTTTGTGGATGAACTGCGTGATCCAGAGCACGGGACACTTACAGTGTAAAGCCTACGACTCCATCCTGGCCCTGCCGCAGGAGCTGCAGGCCTCCAGGGCTCTGATCTGCGTCTCCATCGCCGTCAGCGTGGTGGCCATCGGGCTCACTGTGGTCGGGGCCCGCTGCACCAACTTCTTCCGCGACGACTGGCTGACCAAAGCCAACGTAGGCATATCCGGGGGTGTGGTTTTCATAATAGCCGGACTCCTGTGCATCATCCCCGTCAGCTGGTCAGCTCACAGCATCATCACGGGTTTCTACAACCCTCTGGCCACCAGCGAGAGGAGGGGCGAGCTCGGGGCCTCCATATACGTGGGCTGGACGTCTGGAGCGCTGCTGGTCATTGGAGGAGGGATATTGTGCAGCACGTACAGGTGCTGAGGCAGAGACGAACAAACCGTACATGATGGCATCTATTAAATACATCCTGTGTTCAGTCTGAAGGACGATGATTGATATTGTTGCACCTTTAGTAAAATATTAAAACATGTAGCATTTGAAAGTGTAGGAAGAAGCGGCTGCCGAGAGCAGACAGTGTTCACGATGCTTTTTAAAGTGAAGAATGAAAACCCAAATGTTGTTTGAATAGTTGTATAGTTTTTAAAGGGGGGCGGGGGGGGGGGGTCTGTTTATTTGAGATTTTAGTATGTAGCACAAATTACATAAGTTTCAAAGTGAACTTTTATATTTTGCATCTATGACTGTGTACCTGTATTTGTTATATAGATTTCACTATTAATAAAAAAAAATACATTAAAAATGAACGTTTTCTTAAAAACCCCTGGCGTTTTTTTTTTTTTAAATTAATGTACAAACACCTGAAGAACTTGATGGGTTTTGAGCACTGAGGTATTTGATTACTCAAACAAACAGACCACTTCTGTCCTGAGCACCTTTTTGCATATCTCTGTTGACTGCGTTTCATCCGACCCCTTGACAGAAGCCATAAAAAAACAGACAAGAGAAACACATTCTCTTTTTCAAAAGAAACTGCGCAAGTGAATCAAACCTGTTTTTCTCTTAAAACAAAAAAAAATCATAACCACGCATTTACATTTACATTGCTCTATAGTTATTTTTAGTTTGTTGCAGCTCTGGCTTTAGTCTGGTGTTATTTAACGGTGTATTTTGAAATGGGAGGGCAGAGCCGGCAGATCAGGGGCCTGGCACTGTCGATGGGAGTCTGCCCATGTTCGCGTGAGGCGTCTTTTATAGAGGCAAATATTATGACTGCACAATCAGTCAGCTGATATACAGAGCACGACAGGGAAGTTTATTTCCCTGGCCACATGTTAAATCTAACTTTAAATTGCCTGAAAATGGAGAAGAATGCAGAGCCTATAGGGTCAAGGTTAAAGAATGAGGAGGATGCATCGTGGTCGTTATGAAGATTTATGTCCCAGATTATTGCTGAGCTACGCAGAAACGGTTTGCTCTCCCTTTAACATGCAAACATCGCCATATCACCACATAAGCGGCGGGGAGCAGGAGGCAGCTACTGGGGAGGTTATCTCAGACCTACAAGGAAAATTAAACAAATCAAAAAAATCCATCTCCTGAAAAATGTGTGTGCGTGCGTGGTTCACACGAACGGTTTTATTCTTTCATTCATTCTCTCATGCAAACAACGTTTTAAATACATGATACCAGGACATTTTATTTAATTAAGGTTCATTTTCTATTTACACTTTTTGTTATTAGTGTGAAGATTCTGCGTTTATTCCTTTTTAATTCATTTGTGCCCTTATTGTTTTGCATGAGTCATGCTGGAGTATGACTCAGTCATGCATGAGTCATACTCATGTATGACTTAAGACCAAATATCTGTGCATTTAAATGAGGTCAATTAATTTCCATTCAGATGTCTGAGTTAACACCATCTGTTGAGTATCCTATATTTTCCAGGCAGGTCTGCTGGGTGGAGCTCTCTCTCTGTCTTCTCTGGTATCCTGTGCCTGGTTTCTGTCAGCTGGTCTGCACGAGCAAACATCTCAACAGCCCCTGAAGTAACTCCTCAGCGGTGTTACTGTCTGTGGTGAGAAGGCGAGATCCCAACCAGCAGCAGTTCATTGTGCACAGGTCCTCTGAGGTCCAATGCCGTAAGATAAACCAGCATCAGGATGTTATATCACACAGATAGTGGGATGGTGGAGTAGATATCCCTGTGTGCCTGACTTTAACCCCCTGAATACGCAACAGAGTAAAAATATGTCGGAGAAATCAAAATCATGCCCCATTACTGTTGAGTTTAACGAATTCAAGCCTCCATTAAGGGAGTTGAAGAAATAATACTGGACAAAGTCAGAAGGTTGAAAAACAATATGGTCTCAAAATAGAGTAGAAACTTACACTGAAACTGACGTTGCCATGTGGCTCGGACAAGTTTTGAGAGGTGATCACTTACGTTGTGGAGTTATCGACCTCCATACGAGAAGAAAGACGTGTGTTCCTCTATGATTTGAAAATCTCTTTTTGGAGTTTATATGCAGACGATGCGCCGCTCTATAGCACATATATGTGCTGTACCGCTGTCATTTAGTCTTGGGGTGGGGGTGGGGGTGGGGGTGGGGGGTCTGTGTGCATCTCTGAAACTCTGTTGACTGGTGTTTTAAACCAATCTGGTCAGGCGAGATGACTTCACATCTCAAACCAGTTTCAGCTAAGAGGCCAATGCGAGAAAACTCCTCCTCTGACTGAGCAAGAGAACCCGTGATTGAGCCACTCTCGGCTTCTCCTCTATATGCACAATAAAAACCACTTCCTCCTCCTTTGTCTCTCTCACTGGTAAATTAGCTCGTCTCTCAGCAACACGCCGTCTCGCCTCTGCCTGACAGGGACTGACGGAGCTTCAGCATGGTGTCTAAGGGGAGACAGATTCTGGGTACGGTCCTGGCCATTATCGGCTTCCTGGGGAGCATCATCATCTGTGCTCTCCCGACCTGGAAAGTGACAGCCTTCATCGGGGCCAACATCGTCACGTCGCAGGTGATCTGGGAAGGTCTATGGATGAACTGCGTGACACAGAGTACGGGCCAGATGCAGTGCAAAGTTTACGACTCGCTCCTGGCCTTACCTCAAGACCTGCAGGCCGCCAGAGCACTTGTCGTCATCGCCATCATCGTCGGGGTCTTTGGGATCATGCTCTCCTTGGTCGGAGGCAAGTGCACCAATTTTGTGGAGGATGAAAACCAAAAGTGCAAAGTGGCCATCGCCGCCGGAATCGTTTTCATCATTGCAGGACTCTTGGTGCTGATCCCCGTCTGCTGGACAGCCAACACCATCATTCGGGATTTCTACAACCCCGTCATGACCAACGCTCAGAGGAGGGAGCTGGGGGCCTCACTGTACATCGGCTGGGGCTCCGCAGGGCTGCTGTTCCTGGGCGGGGGCCTCCTCTGCAGCTCCTGTCCCCCCAGAGATGAGAACGACTATGATGTGAAGTACTCCAAGGCTCGCTCCATGGACAGCAGCAGCAAGGCCTACGTTTAGATTGTCCGCCTTTTCGCAAAGAGATAAGATGACGAATTACTGAACGTTGACATGTGTTTTAGTTTTTAAAATATCCATAAGAGTCGTATATGTTGTAAAATGAGTAGTTTGTCGGGTTTTTTTTTGACTTTCTGTCTGTAAACATTTAGTGTTTTGTATTTTACATATTAATTTTTGGACGCTTTCATACAGATTTATATATATTTTTTGATTCTCATGTTCTGACGATGTTTGTCGTCATCAGAACATAACATAACGAACATAACATAACGAACATAACATAACGAACATAACATAACGACACATAACAACATAACGTTGTTATGTGCCTGATACTTTGGCTCCTCTGTCTTTATCAAACCATGTGAATATTGATGATGAAGTGACTGACCTACATTTTCTGTTCAGACTATTTTTTTTTAAATGTTATAATGTTATTATATGGCATTAAATCCTCTTGAAGACATCTCTTTTTTCTCCCGTTTTGATTTTCCTGGAGGGGGAGAAACAGTTTGGGTGAGGGTACATGCCAGGAATCAGGTTTTTCAGGTGGGCTGGAGGAATCCTCACCAGCAGGCTGTGCGACACAGTGAAACATCACTTAAGCTGCAACTCAGATAATTGTCACACTTATTGGTAACGCGCGAATGCTTGTGTACAAACACATAGTAAATGACAGTAAAATAAAAGACTTGCTTATATTAATAGAAATGGATAATTTTGGACAAATAATAACATCCTAATATCTGTTACTTTATATTCTAGTTTTTTCCTGGTTATTGGGGAGAATTAATGTAAAAGTAGTAAAACACACTGCCCCCCTAAGGTTGTGTTTCCAATGTGAATATTAGAGTTTAATACAAGTGGTGATAATTTCCTTTGTTTTTGGATAAGGACAAAATTTAAGTTTGTCACAATGTGTGGGAAATAAAGAAAACAGAAACGATCCCTCTGAGCTACAAAGACAGTGATATTAAAGATTATTTTTTATTTTTAGCCTGATTAAGGTTTGGCCGTGTGTGTGTGTGTGTGTGCATGTGTGTGTGTGTGTGCATGTGTGTGTGTGTGTCTCTGTGTGTCATTGTATGTGTGTGGGGAGGGGTTTTACATGTGTGAAACAGGTTTTTCTGCAATGTAGTCGCTGTTAGAATGAAACTGGTTCACTCCCAGGAGACTGTGTTCCACATTACTCCTCTTAATTTCCTCACAGAAACACATTCAGCATTCACACACACACACACACACACACAAGACAAAACATCTGGAGCACTGACCTCACACATATTTATTTATTTTTATAGGAATTTTGAAAACTCATTCGTTAATGTCAGATGAGTGTGTATCTTACAACGCATCATTATTCCTGCTTTCATGATATGAGGGAGGGAATGGATGACGTCACTGTGTCACAGCTACGGCTCCGCCCCCTTTTCCTTTCCTCTGTGGTCTAGGTGGTGGATCTGCACCTAACCAGTAGCACACGGGCGGCCGCTCAGGTGACAGGAAAGAAAGAGCACTCTCTCAGGTAGGAAGGTAAAGAGGACAGGGAGAGGGGGAAGGACTGGACAGTCGTTGGGGACATGGAGGGGGAGGGACTGAGTCATAGGAAAATGAGGCTGTAAAGAGATGAACAACTGAAGTCAGCTGAAAGCGGCTGCAGACTGGACGGACGAGTGGGACAGTCGGTGAGAGCTCTGTGTTCCTGTGCTCCTGAGGCCGACAACAACGTGACGAAGAACAGAAGCAAGAGCAGAAATGGATGTGAGTGAAAACGACACCATCACAGGTTGAGAGCGAGCGACAGTGACACCTTCACTGAGAGAGAAAAAGAGGAGTGACCAACAACAATAGCAACACGAAGCTCCAGGGAGAAGAACTTTTCGGTGAGGATTTGGTCACAGATCTTCCTGGCTTCTCTGCACCATGGCCTCCTTGGGGATGCAGATGCTGGCGAGCGCCCTGTGCCTCCTGGGCTGGGCAGGGGTCATCATCTGCTGCCTGTTGCCCTTGTGGAGAGTCACTGCCTTTGTTGGCAGCACCATCGTCACCTCCCAGACCATCTGGGAGGGCATCTGGATGACCTGTGTGGTCCAGAGCACGGGGCAGATCCAGTGTAAGCCATACGAGTCCCTCCTCGCTCTCACGGGCGACCTGCAGGCCGCCAGGGCTCTCACCGTCCTCGCCATCGCCACAGGTGGCATAGGCCTCATACTGGCCTTCATCGGAGGGAAGTGCACCCGTTTCCTGGATGATGCCGGCGGTGGGGTCAAGGGTAAGGTGGCTGTAGCTGCCGGGGCAGTGTTGATCGTCACGGGGCTGCTGTGTTTGATTCCCACGTCCTGGGTGGCTGGAGCGGTGGTGAGGAAGTTCTACAGCGCCTCCATAGATGCTCAGCGGAGAGAGATTGGGGCCTGTCTCTACATCGGCTGGGGAGCGTCCATCCTGCTCATCCTGGGAGGGGGTTTGTTCATCAGCTCGGCGTGCCCCATCAAAGCCCACGACACCGACAAAAGCCCCTCCGTCCGCTACCTGGTGGTCCGCTCCTCCAACGGCTCCACCCAGGCAGGCTCTCGAATGACCCCATCAGCAAAGTCCCAGCCTGTGGGGGCAGCGTTTTCCCGGTCCCAAAGCGCAGAGGGAGCGTCCATAAAGCCTCCGATTTACACGAGGCATCCCTGGGAGGACGGGCCCGAGCACGGCGCCAGGCAGCAGTCAGAGAGGTCGTGGGCACCGTCGACCAAGTCTCAGATGAAGAGACCCGAGTCGGCGAAATCTGAAAACAGCGAGACGTTGTCTACAAAGTCTCAGCTGAAAAAAGCCAATATGGAGGAGAGTGTGTCCATCAAGAGCGAAAACGAGGACGCGTCAACAAATCCCGCACGAACATACCTATAATATGCACTCGCGTAGATTTACATAGAGACGTTGTGTGAGTTGCTTAGAGGTAGTCGTCTATATGGTTTGGAGTTGCTAACTGACGAGACGTAGTTGAGGTTTTGATTAACTCCATTGTAACGTTGTAATGTTTTGATTGTGCAAAGAAAAACTGACGCAGACGCAGCAGCAAACTGAATCCAGGTGCAAGTGAAGTACGTTCATGTTGTCTTACTGAATGAAAACAATGTCGGCGTTCATTTTGACGCGTCGAGTTTGAAAACGTTAATGCGGGACATTACACTGGTTGCCACTTTGTCTTTCTCCTCACCGTTTCAATGCACTTGAACAGGATGAGACTCTTTTACCTCAGACTTTATTCACCTGTTTGTTATTGTTATAAACCTAATGCAACATGAAGGAGCAACACACTGACACCAGCTTTGTGTTATTACTTAAAACCGTCTTAAGTACATTTGTTACATTTTTATAACAAACTAAATGAAGGTTACATTAGCTGCAGATTTTTTTTTTTTAAATTTTTGATTTTGATTTGTGTCACAGCTGTGAAATGTGATTTTATGTTTTACATTGTTTGGACTAAAGTTTACTTAAATACATTTGTACATTTACTTGTCAATAAAATGCTGAAACAAGTCATGACTTTGTTGTTGTTTTTTTATCATGTTTATGCTAACCATGCTAAAACCACACTACGCTTTGCTGCTCTCGTCCTGGCTTTTAAAATCCACAGGACAAACTGGTTTAACAGAGAGTGTGTGAGGGGAAGGAGGGAACAATGTGTGTGTGTGCGAAGAATTTAACATCAGTTTCAGTGAATGGTGTTGTTAAACACATGTTGTTTTCATGTCGCTCATTCAAAATGTTATTAAGTGTGATTATAGCCGTGATCTAAAGCGGTCAAAACAAAAACAACCACAAGATGCCGTGCCATTGTTAGACAGCGTACGTGACTTACACCGATTAAATGTTATCCAATAATATTAAGTGCATTGACGCAAACAAGGAAAGAAAACAACAACAACAACAAAAAAGAGTTTGTGTTTTAAAAGCAGCAATGAGGCAAGATGAAACTGTCAGCTTTGGAAAACAAACAAACAAAAACAACACAACACTGTTGTTGTATGCACCCACAGACACACACACACACACATACACACAGAAATATTTTTAAATCATCACTGAAATCATGCACAGAAAACCCCTATTGTGTAAACTGCTGTGAAATTGAATATAACTATTATACTGTACACACACACACACACACACTATAGTGCCAAAACTATTGGGACACGCCCCCCAATCATTGAATTCAGGTGTTCCAATCACCTCCATGGCCACAGGTGTATAAAATAAAGCACCTGGGCATGCAGACTGTTTTGGCAGTTGTTCGTCAGAGAGTGGGTTGATAGCAGGAGCTATGTGTTTGGTGACAATTTGTGAAATTTCCTTGCTGCTAAATATTCCATGGTCAACTATTACAACAAAGTGGAAGTAGCTGGAAGAAAAAACAGCAACTCAGCCATGTGACGTGTGTGTTTGCGTGCTGAGGCGCACGATGCGCAACAAATCGCTATCTTGAGGTGTTTGGTTTTGTGGAGGGGGGTGGGTTATGTTGTGCTGTTGTTCTTCAGATCCCTTAGTCCTAGTGAAAGGAAACTTTAATGCTCCAGTGTACCAAGACAACTTTTTGGGAATAGTTTTGGGGATGGCCTCGTCCTGTTCCATGAACAGACACTGCACCAGTGCACAAAGCAAGGTTCATGACAACATGGGTGAACTGGCCTGCACAGGGCCCTGCTCCACTTTGTCAGGGCCCTGATGAACACGTGTGCACTGAACACAGCGGTGGATGAGTAATGGCACTCAGACTCGTATTTGTGAAAACACTCCCATCTTGTGGCTGAACGTGAATCCTACCGGTGCCAAATGTTATACTTAATGAATACTAATTTATATTGCTACACTCACCACAGAAAATATTATTGAATTCAATGTGTTAAATACAGACTTTGATTTTGCTTTTTTTTCCCTGTTCAGTCTCATGCTACTGGACAGGATTAAGTTCCTCTGTGTAAACCCAAGCCCCAATCAGTCAGACATCAGACTGGCAATGATTAAGTATTTTTAATGCAAAATGAAATGCAGATAATAAATCCCAAAAAATATTTTATGTTAATATAACATATTTAGAGGATGTGTGTGTTTGCTTTGTTACTGATCAGATGACAGGATTGGGAAGCATGAATTATTTTATAGTTATCTGTGAGGCAATGTCTGCACAAACATCAGGACATCAGCAAATTCTTAACGTCATTGTATTGTCACTGCTGTGATGAAATGATACACACCAAAACCTTGATGCTACAAATAACTGACAGAACTTTCTCAAGCAAAAAAATGCAGTATGTTTTTATCACTTCAAAGTAAATCTAATCCCCCGCTGTACACCATCTGCTCAGATTTGACATGATGCCTTACCACGAGACTTAAAATTGGCAGAAAACATCCCACTACAGAAAACAAAACATAATGTACAACATGTTTTCAACACGGAAATGTGTAGGGTGATGTTATTTATGGTTTTATCGCACAAATAAATAAGTTATAAGATGTAAACGAATGCACTTGATCAATGAGTCGATGAAAAAAAGAACATTTTCACATGGACATTTGACATAACAGCAGTTTACTCAACACCAAGGTAACCCTTACTCATTGATACCCCAGTCATTAAGGCAATCACTAATCTCTCCGTAGCAGTATCTTTCTGTTAGGTCAATCCAAATAAACAAACATGAAGAATCTCTGGCTGGCCTCTCCCTTTTTAAGAATGTAACGAGGAGTGTCGTAAAAGGTCATTCACATTAACCCAGCTCTATGTTTACGAAACACAATGCACCCACTACTGCTATTTTTCTCATCTGCATGATCAGGCTTATCCAACTCCAATGAAAATGAATTGGTAAAAATGGTAAATATTAATGGATATGATAGTATCTCTCTTAGGGGTAAAAACTACGAGATTCTACCTGCAGTGATTGTCTTGAACACTAGCCCTGAGAAGAAAACGCCACAAAAACTGCTGTTCTTGAAAATCAGTCAGGGTGTAAAATCAAACCCAAATGTAAAGAAAACCTACAGCTGAGACACTTGGGCACAATAATAGCAAATAAAACCTAACTATCTCAAATCACCTTTAAAAAAATAAAGTTGAAGGCACATCAAAAGTCTCAAGTACAAAATATAAAAACTTGAAATGGCAGCACTCAATTGTATATTACAATTACCTTAACTACAATGATGAAACACTAACACTCTTAAGGCAGTTCAGGAACTTCGTAACAGAAACAGCAGGAAATCAAAAAGAATCTGAGAGAGAGAAAAAAAAAGCTCCAACCATCCATCCATTTGTAAGAGTTGTCAGCCCTAAACACAGTTCCTGCAAACACCTGCACATCAAATCTGGACTTTTGTTTTTGAAATGTAATGATAACTAAAGACAGATTTTATTAGCTAGGTAATGATGTTCATTTTCACATTATCTTGTACATTTAGTGTTGTTTGTTGTTGTCTTGTTATAGGCACAATGACAAATGTAGGCATTCAAGATATTTCTATTTTTTAAATTTTCTTCAGACCAGAGGGTATCACTAACTTATTAACATCCAATGCAGGAACACTGCCTAAAGCCATTTTCTGAGAGACAAAAAAATCCTTTTTCCCTGGCTCAAAATATTGTTGAGGCACTTATGTATATTTTGTCATTACAAGCTAAGTATCCCTAAAAACCACACAAAACCATATCAAAGAAGAACTGAATCAGACATCTTTCTTCAGGCAAAAATACGGAAACACTGTGAGATACATGGCACACACTGTTCTGTGTATTGCATACAAAAGAAAAATGAAAGGTGCTGCAAAGTATCAGGTTGTACAACTGAGTGTTGCAACCCACCTAGCTGCTACTTTCTGTTGAGGATAATTTAAAGCCTATAGTCATCATGTGTTTAAGTGTCTCTCTGTTGAAGGTAAAAAAAAAAAACTCAACTAAATATGAGGAGAAAATACTGCATCCAAACAGCTGGTTCCCTCCATCCTCCTCGTGCAGGACCAAGATCACACTTCCTCAAAGAAGGTCATCTGAGACATGTATGCAGAGTTGCGCTGCAAAAAAACCCCAAAACAAAACAAAAAAACAGTGGAAACAATACAATTATTGACCATGAGCTCAGTTTACTGATTTATTGACTCAATTTGACATTCTCACTGGTAATCACATAAGTTAATATTGAAAACTAAAAGGGTGATTTGGTGAGGTAATCATACGTACGTTGCTGTGAGGTACGTAGACAGGCTCCTGAACGTACCCCCTTGCCTCACTGTGGAGGCTGTAGAGGCTGGCCTGTTGCTGCTGCTCCTCCAGCTTCAAAGACTCAATCTCTGACTTCAGCTCTTTAAGCTGATCCTGCAGGTGTTTACTTTTCTCCATATATTCGAGCCTGCATTAATGCACAGCGAGATATTGCTAAAATAAGCGAACACAGCCATACTGTATTTCAAAAGTGTTGCTGTAGGGGATTTTAACTCCAGCTCACCTCTCCCTCTCAATCTCCATGGACAGCCTTTTCATGTCAGGGTCCTTAAAGTCGAGGCGTGTAGATGCTGATTCATAGGAGAAATCAGGTGCTTCAGGAGGTGCAGGTGGAGTGGAGTAAGCTGCTATGAGCTGGAAAGAAGTTCAACACATACAGACATGAAAGCTAAAGACATTTTACACTAAACATTATCATGAAAACAACTGGGTGTGATAGAAGTTGAATATTTTCAACATGTTTCAACACTTTCAGTTACGAACAAAAACTAAAGGTGCATTCATCCAAAATTATAAAAAGTGAGGCAGCATAAAGAGTGAGCCAGTAGAGTCATTCATCACCGTACGGGGTATGTTGTTTTGGTGATCTCCAGCAGCTTCTGCTTGGCTCTGCGCTCTGCGTCTTTTGCCTCCGTCAGGTCTTGTTTCAGGTGATCTGCCTCCTTTAACCTGGAACCACAGATGTGATTAGTTCAAGACTCGTAAGAAAGAGTGCAATTAATATACAGAAAACATTTGGTGTTTGAAGGACAACTGTGACATGGAGCTGAAAACAGTATTGTGTTTATATTGTCGGTATATTGACAGTGACAGACAAAAGGGAATAGTGAAGGGTTAAATGTAATACTTACAGAGCTGAGAGTAATAAAGAGTGATAAATAGATGATTTCATACCTTCTCTCGGACTGCTCCACAAGTTTGACAGCAAGCTGCTCTGCCTCCCTCATCTTTTGCTCCATCAGTCTTTTCTCCTCCTTAGTCTTCATGGCGGTGACCTCTAACCTCTGTCTCTCTTGCTCAGCTTCTGCAGCCTTGTGGGCCAAGAGCTTGGCCTCCTCCTCAGCAATCTGGGCCTTCTCTGCAAGCAGGTCCGCGGTCTCTTCAGATCGCAGCTGAAGAAAAAGTATTGCATCATCAAAAAAAAAAAAAATTAACAAAATACTGTATAATAAATTGATTATTTCTCGTTGAAAGACTGCGCCCTCACCAATGCCTCATTGGCCAATCGAGCCTCGTCCTGCAGCTGGAAAAGTCTTCTTTCCATCTCTTCTTTTGCCCGCTCTGCTTCCTCCCTCATCTGTTTTTCCCGTGCCAAGATTTGACGCTCCATCTAGAGGCCAAAAAACCAAACTAGATTTAAGACAATGAGCCAGGATGAAAAAATAGTAACGGCAGTTAAAGATTATTGCATTTTATCTGTTATTCTCACTGCCCCACTTGAGTTTAGAGAAGGCTGACCTTCTTGCGGGCCTTCTCTTCTTTTGCTTGAGCCTTCATCTGCTGCACTTCAATTGAGTCAACTTTCCTTCTTCTCATGAATAGATCATGGTTACCAATGCACAACTGCAGGATCTAGAGACAAACAAGTATATTTCACCTGATATAGCTTGAATATAACTTTTTTATATTTTAACTTAAGTAAACGAACCAGCTTGTTGACACGCAGTTGAGATGAATAGAACTTGAAGACGTCTTTCTTCTTGTCCAGAGGTTTAATTGTGAACTGAAAAAAGGGGAAAGTTAATTTTGCAATTTCTGTGGTACTATTCCAAGCGAATTCTGTCGATTTAAACATGTTTTCTTAAAATGAAATTGTCACCAGGTTTAAGTGACAGCTACAAGATGATCATTTTTTTTTACTTCTTCCACAGTACAAGAAACCTTAAGTGCTACACTGTAAACGGTGTTTGGACAAAGGCCGGAAAAAAACAAAAAAAATCTTGTATTTACCTCCTTTTCACTGTAAGAAATATTACGGATATCACTCCAGGGAAATGACTTGTTAGGGTTGAGTTTGCTGTTGGGGTTGTAGATGTGAAGACCTTGAGCATCCACTCCAAGTAAGAGGTCTGTGTCCCTTTTATTTTGCTGTAAAAAATATAAATATGAACCAACATGTAAACCAAAGGTTGTCTTTTCATAATACCATGCAAAATATACCCAAGCAACATCATGGTATGGAAATTTGCACTCACTGTTATAGAAAAGTAACTGACACCATACATCTCAAGGTCTTGGGCAATCTTGAGGTATTCCATCTCAGCTTCATCCCTGGGCAAACAAAATGGCAAAAGAGGACGGCCATTAAACCAAAATACACTTATCACACTTCAGGTGCACGGATCTAGGACTACAGCTTTTCCAAAGGTGATAATTTCTCTCCTGGGTTGGTCCTACCTGGCGATGCCTCTGTGCTCAGCGTACCAAGCTGTGATCTTCTCCTCCCACATGTCAGCTGTCATTTGGTATTGCATCAGAACCTGAAATACAGAGATCATAGGAAAAATCATATATAGTGTGTGCATGCACCAAACAATTGGCTAAATGCTGTGACATGAAAGCCCATCCACAGGTAGACAAACTGCTCTGTGGAGGGACAAACGTAAAAAAAGAGTAATGTGAACTTACTCTTTTTGGCAAAAGCTCATCTTGTGCCAGGAAGCCTGGCTTGTGAAAGTTTGGGTCGTAGTCTCCATACTGTGATTGGGAATGATTGGGAATGATGTGCAGAAATTTGGAGAAGCAGAGGGAAAAATATGGGAGTTAATGTCACATGTAAAATGCTGATCATTGCCTTACTCTGGCACATATGAAGTTATGGGACATAATAGATTTGTAAGTGAGGAGTCAGGAGCCAGACCAAAGGGTCATTTAATAATCTCTAAAAGAGCCAGGGTAATCTGACGGTGTACGGAGGGACAAAGCTGCAGGTCTTTGAGGATGTCCTGGAATAAGGCTGAGGAATAAGTGTACTTGTAACTTATTTTTACATGGATTTGCTAGACCTCAATGGACCAAGTATTTCTTAAAATCTCTTACAGAATCAGAGGTACTTTATTAATCCTCAGAGTGTAATTCAGAATGTCCTTACCTTGGCTTGGACAGCATAAGATGCCAGCAGAACAGAAGCTTCAGGGGAACAAAATATTTCTTCATCTAAAATCTGTTTTTTCACCTAAACAACAATTTGAATACACGTATGAGCATGTTTTCAAACAATAAAATATTTCACTCAGTGTTATAAAATAAGATAAAGCCAATGGTTGTAATAAATGGTTGTAATAAAACAGTTATTATGGGCTAAGTTACCTGTAAGAAGAAGAGGTGCTGAGTAATTTCTTGGACCAGTTCCTCCTCCACTTTTTCTGGGAAGAATTTCGCTAAGAAATGAAATGTTATGGGAGAGTCCTTGGGAACCTCCTGGTCCAAGACCTTGGTGATGGAATACACAATAGGAGAGAAAAAGCAGAACAATACCGTCTTTATCAAAAAAAGCAGGATGTCATGAGAGGCCTCTAAAATTCTGTTATTTTCTAAAATCATTCTTAAATGACACACGTTTTCCAAAGTTTCATCTTGTACTCAAAATGTGATAAGCAAATTCTAACCATGTTCTAATATTAGTTCATTCATGGCTCATAAAAACATATTAAAAATAATACAAATTCCACCTCTACTCACCCGTTTTTCTGGTTTCAGCCAGGCATAAGTGTCCTTTACTGTGTACCTGAGTCCAAAGAACCAGGTCTCCCTCAAACCAACGGTGCGACACACCAGGTCAAACAGGTCTTTGCCTTTCCACTTCACCTGGGAAAAGGGTGAGCAACTAAGAGATCAACAAGCTCCAAATGCTTAGTGGTAACATGGAAATGACCAGCCTCACTCATCTGTGCAGACATAAACAAAGCATCCTTTCAGCCTCACGTGTAACCTAGACATATCCATACCTCGCAGCTGAACTCCATTTCAGCATCCATGGTGATGACTTTGACTTTGAAAGTCTTTGGCTGTTTTTTCTTCAATCCAAGGATTGACATTTTGCAGGTGATGCTTTCAAAGACGCCTGGAGAAGAGGCGCAGAACTGCTTTCAGGATAATAAAAAGACATTTCAGTGGTACTGAGATGGCTGCACCTGATAAATCAAATGGCACGATTCAATGTCATGTGGCATTTTAAACTCGACACGATTTTATGGCAGTAAAATGTTACTGGATCATGATACGAAATAAATGTCATATGTCTCACATAAAAAAATCTGCTGCGCATTAATTTAACAATACGTCTGTATGAAAAGGAAATGAGGCCCGTTACCGGGGAGTAAAGTCAGAAACTTCTGCCGTCCCGGGTTCAGAAGAGGCTGAGGTTTTTGTTGTGGGGGGACCAAGGCTAAGCTAACTGATATCCACTAAATAGCATTAGCTTTCCAGCTACGCCACAAAAACGGACCAGAATAAGTTGTATAAAAAGCAGAACTTTGGATTCTCCATGGTGAAATTAACCACTCAATCGGATTTTGTATATATTAAAGTTTGTATATACATATAAAACAGATATCGCTACCGTTATCAGCGACTAACTGACTTAGCTTGTTAGCATCCAGTTAAAAAGTAAGGGCGACTTTCCGGGGAGATTTTTTGTTTTGATTCCCACTCTACAGGTGGGAACATGAATTGCAGCCTGGGATACGGCTACTGCGCATGTGCAGGAATTTCGAAGCCGGAATGGTGCATTCAAGGTGTCGGTGTGTCAGTGGGGAATGATGCATTTACGGAACTTTGTGTAAGAAAACGTGGTGACAGTGAATGCGGCTGCAGGGTTTAGCGTTTTCACATCTTCTAATGGACAACACACGAAGTCGTCAAACAAACATGAATCATTGAATGAGAAACAGAAAATACAACATGAACATAATCCAGTGTCAACCATGAACTCATATACTGCAACAGTTCCCGACCTACAGAGTGTGCAGGAAGCTGCAGTTGCTCCGTTTATGTTGACTGTGTGTAAAGCGTGTGGAAAATAAACTCGATATTCGTTTATTGTAAACACACGAACGGGAAAGGAGGGAAGGAAAACGGCTTGGCTGCTAAAGGTAACGCTGCCATTGTTTACTACTTGCGTTAGTTAGCTTTCCTCCGTCTCACGTGTAATGTTAAGCAGTTATAGCTATAGTCTGTTTATCTTAGCCGAAGCTAAGGAGCTAACTGCGTATTAGTTATGCATCTCAAGCTGTTTATGCTTTAATAAAATAATGAAATACATCAAATAAAACTCCACTCTAATATGGTTGATGCAAAGGTAAATGATGTATTGACAGTCACCTGTTGTAATTTTACACACACACACCCAAGACCCACATCTGAGCGTGAACATCATTTGTTGCATAACTAGTTTTTCCAAACTAGTTTTGCATTTCTCTTTCGTGTTGATGCATCTTTCCTTTTCTATCTATATTCCACCATGTTTGATGTTTTGTCACTTTGCTTCTGTTCATACTCATTTCACGTGTATATGTTCATTTGCATTCTCTTCTGGTTCCTGAACATCACTATCTGTCACTTTCCATCTGTCTATGGTCATTTTGTATGAATTTTATCAGATTAATCGTATCTACGGACATTTTAAATCTTCTGTCACTTGTTTTGAATCTTTTTCAAATCTTGCCAGATTATTCACAGATTAATTTTCAGTAATCTGCCAATGGCTGCACATGATATCACAAAAAACTCTCATCTCATTAAAAGATGGTCAACAAGTAAGACTGTCGTTATTATTCATGCTTCAACTTTGTAATGGGTGTTCTAATGCTTATTATTTCATCACACAGGTTTTATATGATGTCGACTGTCACTAATGCATTTGACCACGTTAAAGCTGTAATTTTATCAGCTCATAAGAGCACTACATTGAGAGAGAAGGTCAATTTCTACAACACCTGGGCCAACACCTATAATCAGGTGAGCTAACTGAGGGTACACTTGTTAATATATGAGCAAAATGCATTAGTATTGATATTTTATTTGTTTGTTTTTGTACTTGCAGTGATAATGTTGTGCAGATACAGTCCAAAAAATTTATCTATATCATCACGTGGCTCTGTATCTGTAAATTTAATAAAATGAAAAACAGCTTCTAATTTCTTTCTTTCTAAGTGTATCAAAATTAATTTGTGCAAATGCCTCTTCATGTTTTCATGTTGAGCTTAACTAGTCTGTTAAAAGCCACAGTTGTTTCTTCGTATCTTATTTAAACAGGATGTCCAGGTTCTGGAATACCGAGCACCAGTTGTGGCAGCAGACAGCATCTCCTCCCACTACAGTGGTGACCGTGAAGCAGCTATCGTGTTAGACGTGGCTTGTGGAACAGGACTTGTGGCCAAACAGGTAAACTCACAACATTAATAATTATTTCCTACACTACACAAAACACAGATCAGAGGAAGACTGATTATAAACGTACTATCTGCATATTTGACATCTTATATGTAATTTAATGTTTGGCAATAGCATTTTCTTGGTTTTTCTTTTTAGACTGCCATTTTAAAAATACACTTATAAAATAAATGTAATATATAATAATAATATACAAAACAAAACGTATTTCAAACTTTACTTACCCGTGAGTTAAAGGAGTACAGACAGATTCACAGTAATTTATTTTCCAGTTTGCTTTCTCTATTTAATGACCTGTGTGACTGAATTACCACCATTCTCTGTTGTCTAGCTGCAGGCACATGGATTTGGACAGTTTGTGGGTGTTGATGGAAGTGAGAGAATGTTGGAGTTGGCCAGAGAGACTGGGTTATACCAGGACCTGAAGCAGTCATTACTGGGAGAGGAGCCACTACCTTTCCAGTGGGGTAATTTAAACATTCATACTTCTACGTCGGTTGACTGTTTTTCATTTTGTTATTATTAGACAAGCAAGGTCTCATTGAATATTTTCTGTTAAGTCAATTTCTGTGTGTTGCTGTTTTTGATTAATCATGTTGCATGTTACATTATAATAGCTTGTTCGACTTCAGTTGTTTTAAAATAACTAGATCTTATCAAATGGTTTGGAATATAATCATAAATATTAGTAGATTAAGATGTTTAATTTGGAAATCCAATTATTTATTTTTCCATCTGAACTCTTCTGCCACTTTGCTCCTTTTCTTCCATCAGATTCATTTGATGTAGTTGTGATTGTTGGAGTGTTGAGTGGTGGGCAAGTCCCAGTTAGTGTGGTCAGACAGCTGTGCAATTCCACTAAACCAGGTGAGATGTTTGATGTTGTTGCGTTGTTGATCTTTTGTTGTAAGATAGTACAGCAGCTGAGTTTTAATTGTTTAACACCACAACTGCACCAATGCCCTTATCCACTAGGTGGCTATGTTTGCATGACAACCAGAGGTAACCAAGAAAATCTGGAATACAAAGGCGCCTTGGAGCTTGAGCTGAAGCAGATGGAGGATGAGGGACTTTGGAGTTGTGTGGAGGTGACAGAGGTGGAAGACTGGGAGAGGGCAGTCTCAGAACAGGAAGACGGCTACATACCTGGCACAGTTTATCTTTATAAGAAACAGCAGGTATAAGAGCGTGTCGAGCACTTGAGCTATGATTTCCATTTTAAAATATATTCTCAGTAATAGAGCACAGAAGGCAGAGAATGAAATATCAACCTTAAAAGATTTCTGTGACCTGGGATATGGTATATGTGACCTGCGTACACCATTTTCCCCTGACTAATCTTAGCATTCTGAAGCTATGTAACTACTCAAATGTAAGACACATAAGGGACCATAGTCAGTTAACATGCCAAAAAAACAAAATGTGCAGCTGCAATCAGGGGTCCTAAGTCAACATACTGTATTCGACTGAATTATAATTTTGACAACATTCATGTAAGAGAACGTGTGGACAGTGAATGTAGCTACAGGAATTGGCTTTTTGACTAATGGTAATAAACTATTCACAAAGACAACAAAGAGCATATTTAGTAAGTCTCTTAATAAAAAAGCTGTTTGTTTGTGGGCCTTGTCAGACACACAATGATTCCAAGTCAATTGATATGGTTCAGATGCCATTAAAGCATTGTATTGCAACACGTCCCCACATGTGAGGTCCACAGCAAGCTTTTCAAGTTGCTGCATATAATTGTGTATATGCAGCATGAAGAAACCTGCAGAACAGCCAGGCTGCTAAAGGTAAGGCAGCCATTATTTACTTAACATGCATTTTCAATTATAAGTCCAGCCAAGATTAATAGTAACAATACCAAATGGTCAAACAGCTCAATATAAACTGTCTTTTTTTTCTATCCAGAATGGCTGGGTCGGAGAGCCCTCTGCAGAGTTGTTGAAGTTTCACATTTAACAATGCCCATTTTACATAAACCCTGAAATTGGTATGAGAAAATGTACATGCCGTGCTCCTCGAAAACCCATACCACTTTTATTGATGACCATAAGGTCTGTTGATCTTTATCACACCCTGCACCCCTTTTACTCCTGCGCATCATCCTTTCATAATACTGATCGACAAAAAAAACTTTTTGTTTGCTGCTGAAGGAATATTCAGGTTAATGCGTATCTGTTTGCTCTGATTTAGCTAAGACTAGTAGATGTGAGTTTGGAGAATTCCACCTTGTAATGTGTAGCCAGGTAAATGAGAATATGCTTTGTTGTAGAGTCAGAAGTTAGTCACAGTTTGGAACCTTGTAATGTGTAACTAAGTGAAGATCCAAGATCATGTATTCTTTTGACTTGTTTGCTCCGCAATAAATGCTTTTTGATTGACTGAAGATTCCCCCTGCCAGCAACCTTTTTTCTACACTGCCGAATCAATTCCAGCTGACATGAAATCAGGCTGAATTCAGATTTGAATTCAGAATTCGCCCTGCACGTCAGGATTTTAAGTTACAGGTATTGCTGATTTTTGTACACATATAGTGCATATATATGGACTATAAATGAATAAAACATATGTTAGTATTTTCTGAATATGTGTTTGTTATTTTGATGAGTGTTATTTTGATCGGTATTTGTTATTATGTGACTTTTTTTTTTTCTGTGGCGCTCTCTCCCCTCCCCTTCTCTGTTTTTTGATTTTTGAACTCTGCTCTTCTTGCTGCCGGCCTGTTTGTCTTTCAGCAAATACACAAACATAACATCTGTCCAGTGTAATTTAAGATTCTCCTTTTGGAACAGGACTTGAGGCCAATCAGGTAAACTTGCGTGTGTGTCTGACTGCTCTTATTGGCTATTGCTGGCGTTAAAGCAATGTGTTGCAACACGTATGTACACAGCAAGTTTTTCAAGTTGCTGCATATGCCTGTGTATGCAAATGAGGTGGGAAGTCAACTAGACGCTTGTTTACTGTGAAGAAACTTATTGAACAAACAGCCAGGCCACAAAAGGTAGGGTGGCTATTATTTAGTGCATGCATTTTCAATTTTAAAATCTGTAAATGATGTGTGTGTGTGTGTGTGTGCGTGTGTGTGTATGGGGGTAAAGTTTTTACTTTAAAACTGTGTTGATATTTTTCAAACTAGCTTTGCGTCCGTCTTTATTGTCTTTGCTGTTCTGTTTATTTTAACTTGTTTGATGTCATTTTTTGGCATTTGTGGAGTGGTAGCCTAATGGTCCGAGAGTTGGTCTTGAAACCAAGAGCGCTGGGGTTCAAATCCTGCTCTCGGCACCACCCTGGGCCGTTAAGCAATGCTGGATGTGTGTGTGTGTGAGAGTGAGCGAGCCTGCTGTTAGGCCAGAGGGCAGAGAGCCGTGGTAGAGGATAAGTTCCCCTGTGTTGTTTTTGTACAGTTGTGCTATTGCTACTGACAATAAATAAGTGGCCTGCTCGACATCATTCAGCTTGTCTCTGCTTCATGGTTGAACTGCGGCAATATTATTGACAGATTCGCTTTTCAGGACACTGACCAGTTCATTATATTTTGGTCACCAGTTAAATGATATCTTCATTCACACTTGAAACTTGTAGTTTGTAACGATTATTCTGCTTGTTCTTTACTTGAACAGGTTTTACATGATGTCTGATGTCACTAACACATTAGACGTCCTGAAAAATCACATCACTTCAGCTCGTAACTGCAGTACCTCAAGAGAAAATGCCAATGTTTACAACAACTGGGCCCACACTTATAATCAGGTGAGATAACAGAAGGAACACATACTGTATTCAACTTAATTATTGAAATTTTAGTAGCTGGTCGCAATACTATCTATCTATCTATCTATCTATCTATCTATCTATCTATCTATCTATCTATCTATCTATCTGTCTATCTGTCTATCTGTCTATCTGTCTGTCTGTCTGTCTGTCTGTCTGTCTGTCTGTCTGTCTGTCTGTCTGTCTGTCTGTCTGTCTGTCTGTCTGTCTGTCTGTCTGTCTGTCTGTCTGTCTGTCTGTCTGTCTGTCTGTCTGTCTGTCTGTCTGTCTGTCTGTCTGTCTGTCTGTCTGTCTGTCTGTCTGTCTGTCTGTCTGTCTGTCTGTCTGTCTGTCTGTCTGTCTGTCTGTCTGTCTGTCTGTCTGTCTGTCTGTCTGTCTGTCTGTCTGTCTGTCTGTCTGTCTGTCTGTCTGTCTGTCTGTCTGTCTGTCTGTCTGTCTGTCTGTCTGTCTGTCTGTCTGTCTGTCTGTCTGTCTGTCTGTCTGTCTGTCTGTCTGTCTGTCTGTCTGTCTGTCTGTCTGTCTGTCTGTCTGTCTGTCTGTCTGTCTGTCTGTCTGTCTGTCTGTCTGTCTGTCTGTCTGTCTGTCTGTCTGTCTGTCTGTCTGTCTGTCTGTCTGTCTGTCTGTCTGTCTGTCTGTCTGTCTGTCTGTCTGTCTGTCTGTCTGTCTGTCTGTCTGTCTGTCTGTCTGTCTGTCTGTCTGTCTGTCTGTCTGTCTGTCTGTCTGTCTGTCTGTCTGTCTGTCTGTCTGTCTGTCTGTCTGTCTGTCTGTCTGTCTGTCTGTCTGTCTGTCTGTCTGTCTGTCTGTCTGTCTGTCTGTCTGTCTGTCTGTCTGTCTGTCTGTCTGTCTGTCTGTCTGTCTGTCTGTCTGTCTGTCTGTCTGTCTGTCTGTCTGTCTGTCTATCTATTTTATCTATTTTATCTATTTATCTATCTATATCTATCTATCTATCTATCTATTCATTTCTTCTTATCTTATTTAAACAGGATGTCCAGGTTCTGGAATACCGAGCACCAGTTGTGGCAGCAGACAGCATCTCCTCCCACTACAGTGGTGACCGCGAAGCAGCTGTCGTGTTAGACGTGGCTTGTGGAACAGGACTTGTGGCCAAACAGGTAAACACACAGCATGAATATTTAATTTCCTACACTACATAAAACACTGATCAGAGGAAAACTGAATGTGCGTTGTGTTTTCTTTCCAGACTGACAATAATATTTATTTAAATAAAGTTTTTCCAGGTTTCTTTCTCTTCTTAATGACCTGTAATTACCACCATTCGCTGTTGTCTAGATGAAGACACATGGATTTGGACAGTTTGTGGGTGTTGATGGAAGTGAGACAATGTTGGAGTTGGCCAGAGAGACTGGGTTATACCAGGACCTGAAGCAGTCATTACTGGGAGACGAGCCACTACCTTTCCAGTGGGGTAATTTAAACATTTATTCTTCCACATGGGTTGACTGTATTTCATTTTGTTATAGTTAGGCAAACAAGATTTTATTCTTGTTATTTATTTATTATTATTATGTGTTATTATTTTCTGTCAAGGCCATCATCCGTGCGTTGCTGTTTTGGATTCCTCATGTTGGTGTTACATTTTAATTGCTTCTTTTATTGTATTTAAGGACAATTATCAGTCAATTGTAATATAATCATTGTAACTAATCAGTAGTTTAAGATGTTTAATTTGGAAATCTGATTATTTCTTTGGTCATTTTGCTCCTCTTCTTCTTCCATCAGATTATTTTGATGTCGTTATGGCCATTGGCGCGCTGGCTGTTGGTCATGTCCCAGTTCGTGTGGTCAGAGAGCTGTGCAAATCCACTAAACCAGGTGAGATGTTTGATGTTTCGTTGATGATCTTTTGTTGTAAGTCAGTACGATAGATTCGTTTTAATCATTCGACGCCACTGCACTGACATCTGTCTCTCCTAGGTGGATACATTTGCATGGCAACGAGAATTGAGCAGGACAATCTGGAATTCAAAAACGCCCTGGAGCTTGAGCTGAAGCAGATGGAGGATGAGGGACTTTGGAGTTGTGTAGAAGTCAAACAGGTGGAGAACTGGGCGAAGACAGTGATTCGCCCAGAAATTACTCATGTAACTGGCACAGTGTACATTTATAAGAAACAGCAGCCATAGGAGTGTACAACAGTTAAAATATGCTTGAAAAATATAGCATAAAATTGGATTTTGTCTCATCTGCAAAATGTTGTACCAGCTGGGCATCTCAAATTGTATGTTTCTGAAAAAAATGACAATGCATATAACTTTAAATCTTGACGCGTTATGCAAATTCTAAATTCAGACACGTAATCAGTGCACCTGATTTAGAACATGTGGATGTTCCTCAGTAGCAAAATCTTTGCTGTCCAATGTAATTTCGAACAGGACTTGTGGCCAATAAAGAAAACATAACAGAGCAACAGAGATAAAAAAAAAAAAATAAAACCCTGATCAGAGCAAAACTAAATCCAAAGGAGTATCTGCATATTTAAAGGTCTTGACACAAACATGTGTAATTTGACAATGGCATTTTCCAAATTCACTTTTTAGATTGCCATTTTTTATGCATATAATTAAAAAAAACTTCTGTGTTGACATTTGACTTCAGAAGCAAAAGTATTTCTGGAAAAAAAATGTCTCGTTTTAACCATTTCTTATCATTCCCATTTCTGCAATTGTACACAAAGAGAACGCAGGAAATAACTTTGCCACTAGGTCCCAGAGTCGAGCCGGAAACTGACGTCAGCGGGCTGCTTGACAGGATTGGTCGGTGGTGGTCAGGGGGTGTGGCGTCACCCACCACTGCGAGGAGCGGCTGAACGTCCACGCGACACATAAGCCAACATGCGAGCATATAAAACTCTCACAGCGTGTATATTTTAGGAATCAGCAGCGACAACTATTGTTGTAATACTTGTTTTTATGTGGCCTGATTGGCCGTCTGGTTGTCTCTCTCTATTTGAAAACGCGGAAGTAAAGACAGCGTCTCGCAACTCACGTGTCCTCTACTCTGTCATTAAACTTGCACAGGGGTGAGTTGTGCTGTTGTTTTTAGTTGTTGTGGCACTAGCTGACGTCACTATATATAGTACATCTCTATATAGCGCCGTACCGTACCGTGCTGGGCTGACCATAGTTAGACAGTTAAGATGCCAAAGACAAATATCTGTCTGACCGCTTTTACATTTACATTTACATTTAGTCATTTAGCAGACGCTTTTATCCAAAGCGACTTACAGAAAGGGAAACAATCAAGGTAGAGTGCGATAAGAAGCGTTAGTGCAGCAATAGTGCTAGTGACAATTCTTTAAGTTCCTCACCACCCTGGTGGGGGCGAGACATAGGGAGTCAATCTTGATGCTGATGTCATGGTGTATTGTAGGTTTGGCTGGGAGAACCAGCAGTTCAGTTTTTGAAAGGTTCAGCTGGAGGTGATGTGCCTTCATCCATGTGGCAATGTCTGAGAGGCAATCAGAGACCCGTGCAGAGATCGAGGGGTCATCAGGAGGAAACGACAGATATAGCTGGGTGTCGTCTGCATAGCAGTGATAGGAAAAGCCATGTGAGCGGATGATCGGACCCAGGGAGGTGGTGTAGATAGCAAATAGTAGGGGCCCCAGCACTGAGCCCTGGGGGACCCCCGTAGTGAGGTGATGCGAGGTGGACGACTGTCCAAGCCAGGATACGCTGAATGAGCGCCCTGTCAGGTAGGATTCAAACCAGGAAAGAGCCAAGCCAGAGATGCCCATGTTAGAGAGAGTAGAGAGGAGGATGCGATGGTTGACTGTGTCAAAGGCTGCTGATAAATCAAGTAGAATGAGGACAGAGGACTTTGCAGCTGCTTTTGCTTCTTTTAAGGCTTCTGTCACAGACAACAGAGCAGTTTCAGTTGAATGACCACTCTTGAAACCAGATTGATTTGGATCAAGAAGATTGTTCTGTAGGAGGAATTCTGAGAGTTGTTTAGCCACTGCCCGTTCGATGGTTTTGGATAGGAATGGAAGAAGCGAGACAGGGCGATAATTCTCGACCTCAGCAGGGTTGAGAGAGGGTTTCTTGAGTAGAGGTGTTACCCGAGCTGCTTTGAATGCAGTGGGAAAAGTGCCGGAGGTCAGTGATTCATTTATCACATGTGTGATAGCTGGCGTGATGGTTGGGCTAATGGATTGGAGGAGGTTTGTTGGTATAGGGTCCAACGAGCATGTAGTAGGACGGCTACATGTCAACAGTTTGGATACCGCACTCTCAGAGAGGGGTGTAAAGGCAGAAAAGGAGGTGCTAGCATCTGTGCTAGGTTGCGAAAGTGCAGTAGCTGATTCAGTGTCGCCCAGCTGAGGTACAGGGAGACATGTAGTAGGACTGCTACATGTTCCGGTGCTAGGAGTTGGGTGGAGAGCAGGCTGGTCTGAGAATTGGCTGCTGATTGCTGCCACTTTGCCTGTGAAGAATGATGCAAATGTATCAGCGGTAAGGCAGGTAGGAGGAGGAGGAGGCGGAGGGTCTAGTAGTGATTTGAAGGTAGAGAAAAGTTTCCGGGTGTCAGTGACACTGTTGACTTTGTCGTTGTAAAAAGCAGTCTTTGCAGCAGAAACGCTGGTTGAGAAGGCGGCTAAGAGTGTCTGGTAGCTTTTGAGGTCATCGGCAAGTTTGGATTTCAGCCATTTTCTTTCAGCAGCTCTGAGTTTGGTGCGCTGTGAGCGGAGGGCATCATTCAACCATGGGTGGGATTGGTTGGTTCGAGCCGGCCTTGTAGATAAAGGACATAGGCGGTTTAGGCATGAGTTCAGAGTAGAGCAGAGTGAGTCAGTGGCATCATCAACCTTCAGAGAGGAGAATGTGCTGAGTGGAGGTAAGGCAGAGGCGACAGTAGAGGAGAAGTGGGTTGGTGATAAATTACGGAGGTTCCGGCGGAACGTAACCATACATGGAGGAGCAGAGGGTTGCTCTGATAGAGTGACATTGAACTGCATAAAAAAAGTGATCTGATAGGTGGAGAGGCGTTACCACCAGTGCATCTGTGGCATCTGTGGCTTTTGCTGGTTATAGTTGGCCCCAAACAATGTCTGACAACACGCACCTACACGTAGAGTCCAGAACACTAAGAGCAGGTTTTTCAAGCTGCTGCACGCGGCAATGACAATAAACCAGGTGGGAAAGCAACAGGGTGTTCATTTCTTGTCAAGCAATCTGCAGAACAAACAACCAGGCTGCAAAAGGTAAGGTGACCATTGTAATTTTGATCATATCTGCGAGTCTTTTCTTTTAAACTTTTATGTCTTTTAAACTGGTGTTGACATTATTTGTCATCACGTTGTTGATCTCTCGCTTCATTTTTGTGTCTCTTTGTTGTTCTGTTTATATTTTAACTTGTTTAACGTCCAGGGCCCTGTTTCAGAAAGCAGCCATTTTGTGTATTCATACTGATTTTATATGAATGTGTTCATCTTCTCTGCACTTCCTCTGTATTTTGTTTTATATTCTGTTTGAGTTCCTTTGCCACTTTTTGTCATTTTGTGTCTCTCTGGCATTTTCATGTCAGTTTACTGACATGGGACGATCTTATTCTTATTTATGGTCATTTTCTTCTTGTTGTCGTTTTGCATCTCTTCCAATCTTAGCACGTTATTGACAGATCATTTTTCAATAATCACAGTTAAGATAGAATATGTTCTTATCTTCCTTTGCACTTAAATCTTGTAGTTTGTAATAACTATTCTGATGGGTGTTCTTTATTTGAATAGGTTTTTTATGATGTCTGATGTCACTGACGCATTTGACAATCTGAAACATGTTATCACTTCAGCTCGTAAGAGCACGACCCTGAGAGAAAAGGCCGAAATCTACAACGACTGGTCCAACACTTATAATCAGGTGAGATAACTGAAGGAGCATGTCCCTACACGAGCAACGTTTTGCTCTTGTAGAGACGTGTATTGAAATGTTATTAGGTTAGAGAACATGCAACTACTAGCAATACTAACTACCAATACTGTTGTGCTCTGTGTTTATATACACACACACACACACACACAC
>JAFBJQ010001469.1:601081-631338 GCA_016785345.1 Trinectes maculatus
TAAACTTAAACAGCTTCTGATTTATTTCTTCTAAAAATCCAATCATAAATGCTGTAATTGATTGTAAGATCAGTTATTTTTTTATTTAATCAGTAAATATGCCACTTCTTGTTTTCCTATTTAAACAGGATGTGCAGGTTCTGGAATACCGAGCACCAGTTGTGGCAGCAGACAACATGGCCGCCCACTACAGTGGTGACCGCGAAGCAGCTATTGTGTTAGACGTGGCTTGTGGGACAGGACTTGTGGCCAAACGGGTAAACTCACAATATGGATAATTATTTCCTACACTACATAAAACACTGATCAGAGGAAAACAGAATATAAAAGTAGTTTATGAATATTTAGAGTCTTCTTTTAGATACTTGACCCAAAAATGTGTAATTCAATGTTTGGCAATAGCATTTTCCTGTTTTTTTTTCTTTTCTTTTCAGACCTCCAACTTAACAAAACATTTTTTTTCATTAAAGTTTTTCCAGTTTTCTTTCTCCTTGTAATGGCCACCATTTTAATTTCCAAAATTTTCTGTTGTCTAGTTGCAGACACATGGATTTAGACAGTTTGTGGGTGTTGATGGAAGTGAGGGAATGTTGGCGTTGGCCAGAGAGACTGGGTTATACCAGGACCTGAAGCAGTCATTACTGGGAGAGGAGCCACTACCTTTTCAGTGGGGTAAATTAAACATTCATTCTTTCACATGGGTTGACTGTATTTAAGCCAGGCACGATTTTATTCAATATTATGTGTTATTATTTTTTTGTTAAGTCCATCTCTGTGTGTTGCTGTTTTGGATTCCTCATATTGGTGTTACATTTTAATTGCTTGTCTTATTGTTTCTTATGGCAATATCATATTATCAGTCATTTGTAATATAATCATTAGTGGCAGCAGTTTAAGATGTTTAATGTGGAAATCTGATTATTTCTTTGCTCCTCTTCTTCCATCAGATCATTTTGATGTTGTTATCGCCGCTGGAGCATTTGGTGTTGGTCTTGTCCCAGTTACTGTGCTCAGAGAGCTGTGCAAAGCAGCCAAACCAGGTGAGATGTTTGATGCTGTTTTGTTGTAAGTCAGCACGATAGATTACTTTTAATAATTAATAATAAACAGCGCCACTGCATCTGATTCTTCAAGGTGGATACATTTGCTTGACAGCCAGAGGTGACCAGGACAATCGGGAATACAGAAACGCCCTGGAGCTTGAGCTGAAGCAGGTGGAGGATGAGGGACTTTGGAGTTGTGTAAATGTCATACAGGTGGAGAACTATGCGAGGGCAGTGTCTGATCCAGACGTCAGTCACGTAACTGGCAAAGTGTACATTTACAAGAAACAGCAGTAATGGGAGAGATCCCAAAGGAAAATAATAGATTATTGATGATTCCAAATGGTCAAACAGCTCAATACAAGGTAATCATGAACAATCCATATTGACGATTTAATAAGGAATAGCTGCGTACTATAACACTTTCTCCTTTTAATATGGCTATGTAATTCCTACATTACCTGTAATAAAAAGGAAACGTCTCCTGTCACAGAATCACTTCTGGGGTATTTTGGTCCATTAACTGTCTGAAAGGTGGCCACAGGGTCTAAGCACCGTGTGACATCCAGCACCATGAATGAGATCAGGCTGAAGAAAACAATAAATATCACTGACTTGATTTCTTTGACCCAGGAAATCGATTTGCTTCCTGTTCAACTCAGGAAACCTCGACGCACAGATTAGAGTCATGGAGGGTAGAAAGGTGCAGGGGCACATTTAAAGACTGCGAACTGCATTTAAAGCTGAGTGGGCTACAAAGACATAAAGAAGTGGGATCACATTCTACACACACACACACACACACAGAGAGAGAGAGAGAGAGAGGGAGGGCGAGACAATATGCCTTTGAAAGGGTTTCGCTGTGAAGGCATTTAAGGGAGTGAAATAATTGGATGCTGGAGGCCTCATCTCAGCAAAAGCAAGAATGCAAACTCAATTATTCCTGCGAGTGTGAGGAATATGGAGGATGGGGTGATGGGGGTTGTCATCCAGTAAAGTAAGGGGTTTCACTAGCTTTGCTTTTACTGTACACCACACATTGAATAAAAAAAAAAATAGGGCAATTTTTTTTTTCTGCAGAAGTGTATCTTGGGAAGGAGCCAAGTACCAGCTACCATGAGATCTACACAATGTCTTGCTGCTACAGAGATATTGATCTTTTCATGACCAGCTCGGCTGCAGACGAGAGCAGCCTGGTATCCCACCGGTGAACATGGCAAAGAATGAATGAATCCCTGAGACAGAAATTGAAGGAGAGCTCTGCGTAATCCTATGATCTACGCTTACAGCGACCGGCTTAGAGAACAATAGGAGAAAGGGACTGGGGAGATGGAGCCGCAGTCACGCTCGTCCAGGTTATGGTAACTGACTGGAGCTGAGTTCAGTAAGTTTGTACTGGGCACAGTTATGAATCATGTTATTTCAATTGTCCATTTTGGAAAAACAAGTATGTTAAATCAGTAATATATAAAAAAAAAACACAATATGCGAATTGACAAAAATCATATTGGTGAGCCTGGCACTTCCTGCAGTCTTCACACAGAGGCTGAGCTTTACAGCTCCTCGCTCCATCCTCCCTAGCTGACTCCCTTCAAGTTCCTCTCCTTAATAATGCATGATGCAACCTTGACATCATCCGGAGAAAGTGCCACGAGAAGAATTTCTCCTTACTGAAATTCCTTCGGTCGCACTTGTTTGCAGCATTTGACCTGACACATGCAGGAAGCTGCAGGTACTCCATTAGATTCCGTATTCCGGCTGCTCTGTCGCTTCTCGTTAAGCATTTTAAATTCCTCAAATTGGTCCAATTCAGTTCAGCATTTGAACTGCCAAACTAGATCGAGGTGACAACTGTCCCCCTGGAACCCTTCTTTAGTATGATGGGAAATCAGATCACTTATACACACTTATACATACAGGTTGCAATATTATTCTAAAATGCTGTCCCTTGAGGACTACACACACTACACTGTGTGCAGCCATACCCTCCACTTTGCTGCCCAGTGTCTGTTTTCAGTGCAGTGCTATGATTTTGAGCGTGTGTGTGTGTGTGTGTGTTATGTGTGCAAAAAGTGTCACGCACAATTTTCACAGATAATTTCAGAGAGGCGATGGCAGCAGCATTGCACACACTCACACACGTATATGCATATATGCATGCATTCATTCATTCATGTGTTTGTGTGTTCATCATTTGTATTTACCTGGGAAGTCCGGGGCCTCACATCAGCCACAGGCCAATGGGATTTCTCTAATCTGCCCCGTTATGGCCACAAACAAAATGACAGATGTGGTCTTAATGTTTAAAATCTACAGGGCATATTTTAGTGTGATTTATATGTGTCTCCGTTTGTGTTTGTGTTTATATCCATATGCTCCTGTCGTTTTCCCGGGAATTTCTTTTGGTGCAAACACACACGCTGACGCGGCGGGGGCCTAAGCAGGCAGCGAAATGAGAACGCTTGACGCAGTGAGAATAACAGTGGGACGAGATGCTTTCCTTTTGGTTCAAACAGGCAGTTGTATTGGCTTTTTTTGGCGCAGCTCACGGAGAGCGCGCTTTCATTGGCTGAGAAACTTTGTCAATGAGATGCAAATCCATGCAGCACAGAGGTTGGGAAAAGCAAAGGGAGCTGCTGCATGCACACACACACACGTACACACATTACAGCATAACATTCCTTTTTCGAGTGCTTCAAACACAAGATGATGTGGAATGAAAATGTCTTTGTTTGTGATCAGTCAGTTAGGGATTCACTGACCGCCGCAGCACAGGACAATGCTGTGCACAAATTTAATTAAGCCAATCACAAATCACAAAATCCAATCATTCTATAACACAATAGCTTTTCCCTGAGGGCGTTATTCAGTTATATACGATTTGTATTCCAAAATGTAATGTATCAAATTAAGTGTTTAAATATGTCACAACCAAAAGTTTTGGGTTTACAAAGTGTCTCCTGCATTCAACAAATATTAGTCGATCGATCCTCATCTATATGGATAGACCCCGCATGTGAAGGTTGAGTCTGTTTATCCGGTTTGCACAGTATTGATTGGTGATGGATCAATAGGACAGGAGACTATGAGACATATCACTGTGACATCAGCATGTGCTTACTGATGCCACTGTAAAAGCATTGGTTGGGTGTCACACACAAAACATGCAAATAGAGTGTTTCAGAAACACAAATATTTTTTAAAGAGATTTCAACGCATCCCGCGCTGCAGGCTTGATTTTGTGTGTGTGTGTGTGTGTGTTTGTGTGCATCTGCATATGTGTGTTCTGGCTCAACCTCCAAAATCCTCAGGCTGTTCATTTTGTTGAGATCTGGCAGCACGTTGGTGTATGTATATTTTTAAATATTAAAACGTGTGTATTTGTGTGTGTGTTTCCTAATATTTGCTTCTCAGTCAAACTATACTAATATTGTCTCTCTCTCTTTTTTTTGTCTGTTGCAGACTCCCAGCTCCTCTGTTGTGACCTACTTCCTGTCTGATCATGTGACCAGCTGGCAGCAATAGTGATTAACTGCAGGTCCAACCATGCTGTAGGGCACCTCAGGTCCCAAGATGCCGAGGGGCACCACTCTTTCTCCTTTCCCCCCTGGAGAATCCTCCTGTCAGTAATTAGCAATCACCGCCTCCAGCAGGTAAGTCAGTCTGTAGATGGTTTTTTTTCTGAGTGTGTCAAAAAATGGAAATTCTGTGCCAAGTTGTTTTGCGGTTTTAAACTTAATCTCTAAATCTAAATCAGCTGTTGCTTATTTGTCTAGTAAATACCTCTAATCTGCAAACAAGATGGCAACACTCCATATAATCACGTCCCTTACTGCGTTTTGTAGATCTGTAAGAAGAGTTGTTTTTTTTGATGCAGAGACAGGACTCACGACTTCTGAGGAAGTTGGTTATTTTGTGCAGGGATCAACTCGTTGACCTTTACATCGCAGAATGATCTCCGCCATATTGGCCCAGCCCCTCCCCAGATAAGGTAAGAATATCTCTATCTCAAACACAACTGATAAACTGGTGAATGCAATAAAATAACTTTCACCATGGTTTCATTCTGAGAGCTGGAGGTTTGTACCTGTTCACCCACTACTGAATCACAAAAACAGAAGAATCGTGCCTCTGCTCTGGCTCAATATAAATGATTATGAAAATCATTTTTTACCTGTAAGATGATTGGAATCACCTGATGGGAGAGTTACAGCAAGAGGTGTGAGGTGTTCATGTTTGCCCCTGTGTTAATGAAGAACACCTATCCATATTAAGTATGCCCTTGATCCCTTTAACTATCCAATGCTGTGGTCCTGAATCACATTATGCACTCACACAAAAGAGCACGGACACACAACAAACATGCACACGCACAAACAACAACAGAAATGCAGAGACACCTTCACCCAAACTCACTCCATACACCTCATGTCCCATTATATCGCTAACTTGTGCGTTTCCTTTCATGGCAATAAGCAGACAGAGACAGGAAATTAAAAAAATGAGTTTACACAATCCTCATTATATCCCCTCGCGTCGCTGGCGACATTGTTATTGCCGGAAAAAAAACGCACCGGCTCCTCTCCTCCTGACATGTTCATTTCATCAAGTGATTGATGTTGTGCGCTTTCTCTCCTCCGTCATCATGTCATTCATCCGAGCAGTCTTTCATGTTTGTCTGCGTGGATCTGCCCCACATGACAAGAGCAAATTAACATTAAAAAAAAGGAAAAGGGTAAAGTAGTGTACAAACTATCCTTAATTTCCCCTTTTGTACTTGTTTCTCCCCATGTGACTTTCATCCTCCTGTTGCAGAATCAATCGTGGGTGAACGGACACACGTGAATGCATAATGACGGCCACGTGCGCACAGTCACACACACATACAGACACACACACAGAAAAGCTGGTATTTGTGAGAAAACAACTGAGAAGTGGGTCACTGTGTTAAATGTGTGTAAACGAGTGTGTCAAGTCCATTGATGATGATGATGACATATAAGTATGATGTCCCTTCTATCCCATCGCTCATTTCTACGCTTCCTCTCTTATAGAGCTGCCATGGACAGACACCCGGGTCTCTGATTGGCTGGCCAACATCAAGGTGAGCTCGCCCCTGAACGCCTACCCACCCGGTTTGTATGCGAGTCAATCACCATCTGCAGTGCAGGGGGTGGGGGGCGTGAAGCACACATGGAGATTTCATGAGCTCGCTCCTCTGTCTTTCATGTGCTGATCTGAAGGTTGAACATCTAACTTCCAAGCAGCATTTAATATACGTGGTACTTTGCAAAGCAAAAAAAAATAGATGATTGACAACTCCAATTATAGCGGTGGGGGGGATTTTTCTGCAACCATGTTTGATTACATTTACAGGGGAGGAATGAGTGTGTATGTGAACTTCGGTACATGCATGTTTATTCATTCCCCACAAGCCGGTGGCAGATGGTGACGTGCAGCATGTGGCAAAGTTCAGTGTTAACCCAGTCATTTTAATGTTTACTTGATTTTACTGCGACCACAGCAGCGATATGAACAGCTGTCACGAGCGGGCGAGGTGCTCAGGCGTTATTGTGTTTTGAGATGAGACGCAGGAGATGGAGAAGTGCGTTGTTTGGTTGGGTGGAGACCAATAAAACTGGAGTCATGAAGGTATTGTGATAAAGAGAGTGGCAAGTTTATTGTGGGGCATTAAAGTGGCATCAGAGAGAGAGGGACCTTTGCTTATTATTCTGGTTTCTAGTTCAAACGACTTCTAGTTACTCTAAAAACGTGTGTGTGTGTGTGTGTGTGTGTGTGTGCATGTGTGTGTGTGTGTGTGTGTGTGATCGCACACTTTATGCTGCAGATCCATGCCTTTATTAGTATTAATGAATGAACGCGACCTCCATCTTGTTCATTAGCTGTCTCCTTCAGTTCAGTTCAAAGGGACATTGTCAGTGAGGAACATCAAACCAATGCTGAGACAAAGCACAAGACAGGAAATATCCAGACACTTGTGACAAACAGTAGTATGACTTCAGTGAAGGATGACAGCATCTCACAGGTCAGTCCGCAGTGTTGGTCGATAACTGGGATGTCACCGTTTACGCCACTGTTTTTTTTAAAGATGCATGATATTATAGTCGATGTGGTTCAAACATGCAGTCGTTTATCTCCTGCGCAGTCGACTTTAATTTTGCCCTTCTTTATCGTTCTATCTTTGGGTTCCATTGTATTCATTGCTCTGCAGATGATGTCTGTGCTGTACAGCTGCTCTCTGGTCTACAGGAAAACCCCCAAACCATCAATCCTGCGTCTTGGCAGCCCCAGCGCTGTGGCAATGAAATGTGAACCTGTGTTGTGACAAAGCTGACCTCCTTTTCTGCTCCTGCGGGGATTTTTGCCAGCAGCAGTCGGGGAGTGAGAAGGGGATGGGGTATGCACTGTGGGGGAGTCGTGGAAGATAGGAAAAGGCAACAGCCTATGATGGACTCAGAAAATTGGGTTGTGGAGAGAGAGTTGAGGTAAGGGAATTAAATGAAATCTAAGGTGGTTGCACGGGAATGAGTTGGGGTTGGGGGGTGAGGAGACTTGCAGAGGGGTCTCACGTGTGGAGGAGAAAAGGCTGATTGGTGGGAAAGTGAAGGGAAAAGGGGTAAATTGAGAAGTGAGAGGGGTCGAGGGGTCAGGGGTTAGGGGCTGGTGCAGCGCCATCGCTCTCTCCGGTTTTAGCCTCC
The DNA here is from genome assembly GCA_016785345.1 of Trinectes maculatus. Lineage (NCBI taxonomy): Eukaryota > Metazoa > Chordata > Actinopteri > Pleuronectiformes > Achiridae > Trinectes > Trinectes maculatus. The sequence goes on from JAFBJQ010001469.1 coordinate 608,844, forward strand.
TCGTGCCTCTAGCAGGAGATGATTTACTGCCCAAGTCCGTATGGAGATCTCCGCCATGGTCATCTGCCTCCATCTCCAGTTTAGTGCCTCATCTCAGGATTGATATTTAAACCTGAAGAAGCGAGTGAGAGAGAGAGAGAGAGAGAGAAAAAACAGGATTTTTATTCACCTGCTGTAGCGTGGTCTTTATGGGGCACTTTACTGCAGGGAAGGTAAAGCATTAATCATAAAAAAAAAAGTGTAGCGCTCTATTGTGGCTGCACAATAATCCCTGCTTTGCAGTTGTGATTGTACAGTGTTGTTATGGCCTTTCAGCAGGGGTCGATTGAAACAAAGGAGCCGTTGGTTGTTTCTCTGCAGCCTCTGGAATACCGACTGGTTGCACTCACCTCAAGACGCTTGGTCATGTTGTCATCGGAATTAGAGCTGGTTTCAGCCTCGAGTTTGAGCATCATGACTCAGAGAGCTCATAGTACGTTGCCATGGTAATCCCCGTGGTAGCTGAGTTGAATATTCCCGTCGCTTGAGTTCGATGAGGTGGCCATACATGAAACGACATGAAAAAAACAAACAAACAAACACATTTCCGATCCGTATTCCACAGATTCAGACACACACATGAGTGGGTGCTGCTTCCGGCTGGCCACTAGGTGTGTGTTTACTTTGACATGCTCAACCAGGCTCTCCTCCTGCCATCATTCACTCGCTCTCCTTCACTTCACCTTCACCTTGTCTCCCGGCGCCCTCACCTCTTCCTCACCACAACCCCTTTTTCACCTTTAAAAATGTACATAAACTCCATCCTTGCCTGTCCTTCCCACCTCTCCCCACTCTCCTTGGCCTCACCGTCCCTGCACAACCCCACCACCCTCTCTTCCCCCCGCTCCTCAGTGGGATTTCGTTTACTTTAATCTAATTTGATGTTATTTAATTTAGAGGGCCATGACTTGTGATGGCTCAGCAGGGATTCGGGCATGTAGCTGCACTGTGCATGTTTGTGTGTGCGCGCATGTGTGTGTGCAACACATGCACGGATGTGTCCTTCAGCGGAGCAGAAAACAAACTAACCTACAGCCATGCCAAGATGGTCATCACTTATTCATACGACTGAGTAAGAGTTGGGTGACGTTAAGACGAGCAGGTAGGAAATGCTCAGGCAGCCATAGTGGGAAAGAGATGAGAGGCGCATGGATGAGACACCGATGAGAATAGGACGGTGAGGAAGAGGAATTGTGACCTTGGGAAGGCCAGATAAACAGGCGTGTTGTTATTTATTTGACACTTCATGCATTATTGACAAGTGAATTATTAGCTGCAGGGAACTTTCTTCACTTTCAATAATCTCCAGACTGTTTTGACGTGCTGCTATAGAAGCTGGCCATGGAGACGAAAATGTATTGCCCATTTAAATTCAACCCAAAGGACCTACTCTAAGCTGCGGAGGAGCTATCTGAATGTCGGCGATAAAGTAAAATCTTGTCGGTGCAGTATTTTCTCTGATATGTATCTGCTGAAATAAGACGCCTCGGGCACGGGGCTGCTTTATAAATTTTGTTTAACCTGCAGATCCAGTCATATGAGAAAATCCCTGCACAAAAAGATATAAAAAAAAATGATTGTAGTATCAAATATCTACAGCCATATAGTATATATCACATCACGTTGATATAGTATCTTATTTGATATGCCGTATAACACAAGTACATTTATTGTTCCTTGCGCTTTTTAGAATAAAAGTATGAAAAAAAATAAAATAAAAATGCTCTTTGTCAAAAACATAAATACAGGAAATCCAGGATCCCATTTTGCCTCAGCATATATAATTATACTAACTTTGTTGGTCTCACATTTTTATGAATTTATAATCCTGCTAATTTTAATCTCTGTCTCAGAGAGAGCCAGCGATGCCAGCAGCATTATCATATCATGAATTAAAACTAATCTAATTAGGCTTTAATTAAAACTCATTTGGGTCTATTACCAGCATGTGGCGTGTATGTGTGGAGGTGGATGGTGGTGTGTTAGTGTGCGCATTTCTGTGTGTGTTTGCTCATACAAGTACATAGTAGAATGCTGTGGTTGTAAGGTCATTTCATCCCATTGATTCAGTAACTTTTTACTTACGTAGTTTTTCTTACTTGCTTAGAAACATGACTTTATGTCGGGGCTTTATTTGTTTGTTGACTCTTTTTGCCTAAATATTGCATGTGTGCCTTGGAATATGAATTCAGGCTGTTTCCAACTCAAACCATTTGGTGGGAGAGACAGGATGAGTTTGGATGAGTTTGGATGAATCTGGATGCTTGGAGGGCTGATGGACTGGCAACTGCCTCGCTCAGGAGAGAAAACAGACGAGCACGGCTTAAACCCACCAAGGTGTGAGATTTATTCTTGCTGTGTGAGTGTGGGGGTGTTTATGTCTGTTTGTATGCTCGGGTACAGCTGTTATGAGATATTTTAAGGGCCAGTCCTGATATTTTTGTGCAGAAGCTTCCAGTGGATGATATTTTGTGCTTTGCATTTAAGGTTTGTTATGCAAAAAAAAAATGCTATTTTTCTCTTTATCACATCTTTTTTTCTTTTACAGTCAGAGAAAGCATCCAAAATACCAAGATATTGCCATTATACTTCCCCTGAAAGCCATGGAAAATATTTTGTCCCGGGATTTAACAGAGCCGAGCGCATTTTAAGAGAAACTCCGAGATTTACTCGATAGATAAATAAAAAATTCAATTAGCAAAGAACTTTAAGATGACTCTCTGGATCGGTTACATCTGCGATGACACTAACGCTGACTGACAAGTGTGATATACTGGTCTATAGTGTTCATGGGCGTGCATTCTTGTGTGTGTGTGTGTGTGTGTGTGTGTGTATCAATCTATTTAAGGGAGATGATGAGTCACCAAGTAATCTCCAAATGGAAGTGCTATAACATTTTGTGGACACATCCATCATGTCTCCAGTAGGTACCAGAAGGTCCCAGTGCACTGTTAATTGGTTAGCAGTTCTACCAGGCTCATTTTGCCTGTAACTAATCCAGATCTGTCAGTAATTAAAATATTTTATGCTCCGCCGACAGCTGTGGCAACAAGCTACTTTGAAGTTTCCACGGCTAATGTCATTACAAGCTGTCGGACACATTTTTGCTCTCGTCATTCGACAGATTACACACAATGAGAACATCCATCACAGGTCATGATCCTTTCATCAATTTAGCAGCGCGTTTCTGTGTGTTTTTGCAGGATCCAGTACGTTTATACAAAACTGTACATTACTTAGCTGTGGATAGGATGCATGTGTCTTTAGCCTTATGGAGTCCCAGACAAAAAAAAAAAACACAAATAGAAAAATTTATTGATTTGCAATCTACATAATGTTCGCTTTTTAGTGTTTGCTTAGTGCCTCACAGTTTTCATTATGTGGTTCTGTATCTCTTTGTCAGGCCTGAAAGCAGTTTTATATCTATGTCTCTCTCTCACACACACACACACACACAGTCCTTCCTCCAAAGGTCTGGATGTTAAATCCAGTCAGTGTTGCATTATTCATGAAGTGTTGCAGATGTAACCTTCGTGGGAGGAACTTTCAATTTTTCCCCAGCTCTTCAAGGTGTTGTGTTTTATACTGGACACATATTTATCGCGTATGTGTGTTTGTGTACGTGTGTGTATGTATATGTGTGTGTGAGGAACGGTTTAACAGATTTTCTTTTTAGAAGTGCAACATGGCCGAGCTTATTGTTTGGCTGGCCGACCTTTAAGATGCAACGTTGTGATTGAATTACAGTGGAGTCCAAAAGTCTGCCTGTGTATTTGTCTTTTCCAGTTGCAGTTTTTAACTGTCCCCTCTCTCTCTCTCTCTCGCTCACTAAAACAAACACACACCTACTCACACTAATCTGCTGATTGTTTGATTATTGTCTCTGGTTCACAGTCATTGCTACGTAATTGAATTCCCTATGTATTTCTAATTGCTATCTATGGTGCAAACCTCTGGCTCACAGGCGCCTGCTTCTCCCCTTGGAGGGCTGTCATTGCTGCAGGACCTGGAACAGGCACAGCGGGGTTGTGGAGTGGAATTGATGATGACCATATTTAAATGCTAATGAAAAGGATTTGGTGAGGTGTTGGATAAATTATACAGCAGGCTTTTGATATAAAATGGTAATCGGCTTTCTTGTGTTCCCAAAAAGACCTGGATTTCCACTTCATAAGGAAGCAGGAAAACAAGATCAGGGTACCACCTCTGCAACTCATAGAGCACGAAGAATTTACACAAGTATCCGAAATCCCATGGATGTCCATGCAGTAGAGGACAATGTCTCCTTACATTTTATAGTTGCAGTATATATGTATATATATATAGATATATAGAGAGTTATAGTTAGTTTCCCTTTATCTCCAATTTGAGTTTTATCATCATAAGACTGCTGGAATGTTGGCACCTTTGAAGATAATTCTTTCATTCTGATAAATACACCATGCTGAAAGAGGCTATTAAAACACCACCTTATCTCCACCTTTCACTGTCATGAAGGAAATAAATTCCCATATCTGAACCTCAGCAGTGTTTCAATTCATAAATGCATTCCAGTTTATTCAACGTTCTAAAGTGCTGCCGCATAGCTTTATCTCTTTTTTTTAATGCAGACCATTTAATAGTGTTATTTTATTTATCCATTGAGTGAATTTGAAGTGGTTTGAGTCTTCGAGTGTCCTGGTTGCAGGTTCAGGCTCAAATTCAGTTCTCTTCTGAGCCTCTGTTTCACGTCCTTCTCTTCTATTCCTCACAACACTTCCCTGTCAACAATCCAATTATAAAAAATCCAGCGTATTAAGTCTGTCATGGTCTCATTGATTTTAGTGATTACGGCTGAAGGAGGCAGGATAAAAGTATATCTCTTTTAGCAAGCAATGAATGGTCTGACCGAGCAAACTTTCCAGAAAAAAACAGGCCAGCCACTTTTGATTGTTGATGGGACTCCCTGTGTTGATTTGGTGGAGGTCACAGTCCACTCTGACATGCCCCTTTGGCTCTATTTTATGGTCTGTACCGCCACCCACAACTCCTGCCTTTATACTTGCCAGGAATGAGGTTTTAGCAATTGTCATTTTTCTCAGGTTCACTTGGCAGGGTCCAAGTGTGAATGTACAATCCATATGATACCCAGGGTGAGGTGTATTATTCATTCAGTGGAGAGCTGTAACACAGTGAATGGGGGAGTGGACAAGTCAAGATTTTGAATCAGTGGAGAGAGTTTTTCAAGAGAAGCTGCAGATGCTTTGTTATATTTTTTATTATGTGCGAGTGATTTTGTTTCTCTTGTGAATGAGCAACAAATGGTTTGTGTTAGCATAATTACTGTATGGCCAATCCTCATACATTCAAAAACTAACTTAATAATTAGACATTGCAGCACCAAAAGAAACTGTGCTTAACCCACCATGAGATAGATATTCCATTGGTTAGTTAATAAAATAAAATACACAATGAAATAATCCAGTGTAATGCATCACAGCATTTCATGTGAGAAATGAAACAAGCAATTTATTTTAATATACTTGATGAGTTGGAACCACCATTAGTCTGGTATTATTGCTTTAAAAATGATTAAATTATTCCTATAATTCAAATTAGCTATTGGTTCATTTACTTGTGACTGACCAATCAATTAATCCACAAATCCTGTGTGTGCAGGTTAAGTCGTTTGAAATGCTGACATAGGGCAAATCACTAATTGACCTTCCTCTGCTGAGGAAAACCCTTCAGCACCATGGACAGTGCCAAAAAATCAGCTCCATGTACAAGCGTGTGCCCAGAAAAGCCCCCTATGTCTTATACATGATTTCAATGAGAATTAAAGGGCATATTTAACAACACTGCGTCTCAGATTAATCTAATTCCCCCATAAACCCAAACTAAATCCATCCCAACAATTGGCTGGACTCAGTGGATAATACTCAATGCTCTTCAAGCACCAGGAGGAAGAGTTCAAACAGCCTCCCAGTAGCAGGAGTCTACTAACCCTCCACATGGCTAACCCCCTATAGACACACACACACACACACACACACACACACACACACACACAGTGTATTGAGGCTTTTCAGCAATTTGGGGAATAGACCGAGTGGTTAAATAGTTAAACAGACCCAAGTTGCTGCAACCTCTTCTAATTACAATGGCGCAGCAGCGCAGGAGACACTTTTCACCATCACGCTAAGCCTGCAGGTGAGCTGCTGCAGTCCCAGTGGTGGGAACAATTGATGCTTCACGGGTTACAGTGAGATAGGAAATGTAAATTGGACAGTGGAGGGGTCTTTTAATGAGAGAAAGACAGAGAGGAGTCTGATCAGGAGCTAACAGAAGCAGCGAGGAGGTTTGACAACAGGGCTGTAAGAGTGGTTTGGGTGGAGGAAAGTCTATTGTGTCTTGTAAGGATGACAATTTAGGATGGGGGGGTGCTGGGGGGGCGTGAGACACTTTGCATCACTTAAGTGCTGCGGCTGATGTCATTTCCTAAGCGCCATAATTGGTCATCGGTGACAAAGACTGGCTTAATGAAAACACACACTTCCCCAAGGGAGATGTTGTGGCTTCATTGATCCATTGAAGCCTTGAGACTTTAAATACGCAGACCCCCCCACACACACACACACACACAAACACACACCCGCTTCTCTTTCGACTTCTTACTGCACACACACACACACACACACACACACACACACACACAGACCCACACACCTGCAAGGAGGGCAGCTCCCATTGAGCGCCGCATATCTGGCGCTCACCTACAGCCCACACAGTCGCACCTCTGCTGCCGTGGCTCTACATGTGGCCCCTCCTTCCCCGGACCAGACTAAACAAACGGTTCCACACTGTCAGCGGCAGGAGCCGAAATAAGATCCGATCCCACTGAGCCCACCGATCTGCGCCCAAAGCTTTCATCTGGATCCACGGCGTCGCCTCCGCCCTGATCCATCACAGCAGAACGAACTGGACTGAACTGACTGAATCCTCGTCTGTCATCGTCACAGAAGGCAACCGGCAACGGCAGCACCACCAGTTCTCAGACCCAGACCCGTGGGTGGCTGGGTGGCGTCTGGGCACTCAGGCTATACGGCGGTGACAAGTGAGAGGTAGACGGCGGATTGGAGGCCGTTCATGTGGATCTAAGACGGACAGAATCTCCCCACCACCACCACCACCACCACCCTCCTCCTCCTCCTCCTCCTCCTCCTCCTCCTCATAACCAGTTGATATTTTCCTTTGTAATTAACTATCAGGGGGGGAAAGTGCGGGGCAAATGGCACAGTGGTGAATCCCGGAGGCTCTTCCAACACACGGACTGGATGAGTCCATCGTCGGCCATCGGACGGTCTCCTCACGCGCACAGGACGGATGCAGAGCGACTGAACACATCTCGGTGATTCACAGCAGCCTCAGCGTCTCCGCCAGCGGAGCTGTAACCGAGCGGGCTGAAGCTCACAGCGGGGGAGCGGCGGAGCGGCGGGCAGTGACACGGGCAGGTACACGGCTGGGACGAGTTCATCACTTTCACCTCTGCCTTTGATGCGTTAAGGTGATACAGGTGATGAGCGCGCGAGCGGCCGCCCATGCGTCGGTCCCACCGCCGGCCGCGGAGCCGCGCGGGCGACTGCACCTGTTGTCAGCCGCGTGATTGTGCGCGCGCGCGTGCGTAAAAATAGAGCTCCGTGTCTGCGCTGACAGTGGACGGGCTGTTTGGTTGTTTGTTTGTTTATTTATTTATTTATGGCGTTGCCGACGCAACCTGACAACACAGTGTTTCAACAACTGCCCCCGAGAATCTCGCTCCACTCGGCGGCGCGCGTCAGTGCGCGCCGTGCGGGTTCGATCGGCGCGCGTGCGGTGATTACAGGAACATCACGCGCGCTTACGTGTAATTACCGCATCAGTGTCGCGGCACGCGGCGGGGCGTAACGCGCTGGTCACTCGGGTTGAAACGGCTCGCGCGCTGGTTGGGATAAATAAGGGGACTGGCTGCAGTGTAAAGAAAGAACGGCGTTAATTCATCATTTATAGATTCTGTGAAATCTGTCTCCTCCCTCACATACATGTACCATCTGACACCCCGGAGGAGACCTGTCTGTGGATGCTTAATGGTTAAGGTGGGTGCACGTGCGTGGTATAATGGGTGTTGTGTGCGCGAGCATTTGGGGTGGGGGGGTGAGGGTGCGCGCATGAGTTTTATTTATTTTTTTCCTATTGTCACTGCAGTGGGGCTGATATGATAATTGTGAGCGAGCCTGTGGATCCAGCTGCGCTGCAGATGTGCGAAGCGTGGCACAACATCACAGGCGCCCAACTTTTCTTCCCCCCCACCCCCCACCCCCATCAGCTGGGGCTGTTAGGAACCAGCAGGAGCCACCTGACTGAAGATCAAGCAGCAAACACGTTCACACGTATGTTTGTTTGAAGGACCAGAGCTGTTCCATTAGCGCTGCTGGTGGTGGGGTCAGATAGAGCGTGTTGGATTGACCCTGGTTGACCTCTGGCTGAGGTGTTTGTATAGGCGAGAAGATGTGCAGCAGACAGGATGTGTGCTGCTTCTTCTGAGGTAATCGAGTATAGCCTTGATGGGTAAGAGAGAGAGAGAGAGAGACAGCTGAGATCACAGCTGTGTGGCGGCTGCCTGTCTTTGTCCAAGGTGACTTCATCAGGACACTGACAACGTGACACCGAGCAGACGCAGAAAGGCATTTTTTAAAATCACACATCGGCTGAAAAAACATTTTACCAATGTGTGGCTGCTGAGGTAACACAACTCCTCCTTCCATCGTCGGTAAGTCTGTTTGGTTTGGCTTCTTTTTGGTGGGAGAGTTGCAGTTTGCCTTCATGCAGCACTAATTCAGCCGATCACCTGTGATCTATTGTTATTTGTTGGGGGTCGAATAAACCAGAGAAGATGTGGAGAACTTGTCGATGTGTTAGAAGCATGAAGTGGAACAAGAGTCATTTTCATTCATCTTTTACCTTGGGTGAAATTGAATAATACAGTTTGGTATGTTTTGATGGTACCAACCTGTATATTTGATCAGACGAGGTTTGATTTGATTGGTCTTTGGGCAGATGTACAGCTGCTGCTGGAAAATGCGCCGTTGTGTCCCCGCAGCTCTTTCCTTGTCATCGTGCTAATGCATTTTCGTCCACTGGGACGGACGGAGGTGAGAAAATCACTCTCCTTTCTTCCCGTTGCCTTTTTGGCTCAATGTTGGTTGCTCCTTCCGCTTCATCTCAGGCCTTTCTGTCATTTCTGAGCTTCAATGTGCTCTGATCACCAGGTCACCTTTGGAACCAGGCTCCCTGCAGTACAGATGACCCCACAGTTCAAACACTGTCAGTCAGCCCACTCTCATTTGCTCCTTTCATCCACTCTGTTTCCACCTCCCCACCCTCCCCACACACACACCACCCCAACCCAATCGCCTGTCTTGCTGCCTTCCTGTCTCTCTATCACTCTTCCTCCTGCTCTCATCCAAGAAACGAAACTGGAGGCTTTCCAACCACAGCCTGTCCTTCTCAGCTCTCGTGTCCACCTCGGTGATGACACTCTGTGTTTGCACGAGCAGAAAACGACCACAATCCAAAAATACATCTACACACAGTGAGTGAGAGGTACCGAAAAAGCGGAAGGGAGTGCGATGCGTATGCATGTACGTGGGTTTTTCGCCATGAGCGAGTGGGTGTTTCTGTCATGGGAACAAGTGCGAACGCAGATGGACTGTTAAAATACATTCTCATATTAATTTCATATCATATGTTTTATTAATTTGTCCACTGACGAAATAATTTGCTGGGTCCTGCTTTCTATGACGAGTTGAAGAGCTCAGGGATTCTACTGGTGTGTGTGTCTATATATATATATATATATATATATATATATATATATATATCACAGTGGAAATAATAATCTGTGTGATATAGATCTTCTGCTCAACTCCCCACAACCCTGCTTTCTCGTGGCTTACTAGGACAGTAGGTGTCCTAGTCCTTTTCCGTCAAACGATCTGCCCTTTATTTTTCATCAGCGCGAAATGTTTTCATATGTCACTTGTGAGAAAGTGAAGAACGAGGACGTTTGTGTCGCTTCACGCTGTAAAACAAACCCCGACGCCACACAAGGTTAAATACAGTAGAGGGGCCGCCAGTCTTCCTGGTGATGGTCGTCCATACTAATTGAATGAAATCGTGGATCCATTGATCGTGGCCGTATTTCTTTGATGTTACCCAGCTCGGCATCACAGCTTAAACGGAGACTGTCGTTTCTGCCACAGTGACCAATGTGACCTCGAGTGATGATTACGGAAAAGTGGTCAAATGTGGCGTAAGAGAGGCAAAAGAGTACAACAGGCTTTTATTCATCAGTTATACAAAAACACACTTAAGTTCAGCTTATACAAGTCCACGTAAGGTCACAGCATATATTTTACTCTTTATATATTCTACTTCTAAGGGAAATTGTAAAACGATCATATAAAAGTCTGTGTTGGACTTTGTACTTAATGTGAAGTTTGGATACTGCTCTGTGTGTGTGTGCGTGTGTGTGTGTGTGTGTCGCAGAGGACCTTTAATGTGCAGGTGGGACAGGAGGAGAACCAGGAACAGATGGACTGAGGAATACATTTTCTCAGTGCCCGTACACACCTCTCCACACACAGACACACACACACACACTGTTTGCCGTCTGTCTTTTGTCTCATGCACACAGACGCTGTCGGGGCCGGTGTCCTCTACAGAGCGCGGGAGCAGACGTGCACCTATCCCGCAGCTCTTAACCTTCTAAACTGTCTCCATCTCTGCGGTCCGTCTGTGTCCCTTCCCTCTCTGGGCTCTGATTCCAAGATCTACAAAGGATTGAGCCTTGAATAATCAGAGGAGAGAGAGAGAGAGAGAGAGAGAGAGAGTGTTACCATGTTTCCTATGACAGAGATGTCCCCACGTCTGTCTCTATCTCTGCCTTCTGGCAGCGACGCGCTCACAAAGTACTCTTGGGATTTGTAGCTCTCCCTCCTTTATCGTTCTCTGTCTCCCGCACCTCAGTTCAGTTGAGTTCAGTTCCATTGGCTGCGGCATTCAGATGAAGCATATTGCTCCAGAGTGTCAAAATATTACATGTTGGAAGCCCTGGGAGCGTCGGCTCTCCCGAATCAAAGCGGAGAACAGATCTGATCATATGACGGCTGATTGATGCCCCGTCGAGCCCTGCAGCCTCACGGTGAGGTGCTGGGTGGCGGTGGGAGTTGTCTGGGGGGACGGGAAGTCAGCTGATCTGACGGAGGTGGGGGTGGAGGTTAAGAAAAGATCATAAGTGACAGGACCTTTAGTGCTTTTTTCCCCTTTGTCGGTACAGAACAAAGAGCGAGAGAAAGCCAGTCAGAGACTGACTGCGAGATAATAACAATAATGGTATTTATCAGGACAATAACACTGGATTATGGTTTTTTTTTTCTTCTCTCTGACTCTCATTGAATTATAATGTGATTATATAATTTGTCTGTGTGATTCAGTCACTAGGAGACAACAGGTTCTCGCTGGAACGAGCGTTGTCACATTGGAGGCAACAATGTTCCCTCCTCAGGAGTGCGTTGCTAAAAAAAAAAAGAAGGGCTCATGGCCACGCTGTGGTCGCGGGAGTCTGAATATATATGCATGCTCTAAAAGACGCATCCTTCTTCCCTCTACCTGTCTCATTCTCCACAGGGAGAAGATGCCGTTCCACCATGTGCGGGCGGGCCTGCTCTATCCAGACAACTACCTGAGCAGCTCCCTGACAGAGGGCAGCGAAGCGTTCCAGCTCACCAGCATCTCCACAGAGGAGCTGGGAGGTGAGCGTGATGACAGCGTGCGGGTGGGAGGTGGCGGGCGTCGCGGGTTTAAATCGGATGTGGCGTGTTAGCGGTTAACGTGCTCTTCCAGCGCTCCACTTCTCCCAGGGATACAGCGTTTTAATCCCATCGAGTCATTACGGTGCTTAGGAAATTAAATCTGTCACAGGACTCAGTCCGTCACTGTCTGACAGAAATAAAATATGTCGCACCGAGCCCGAGCTGGGACACCGGTGTGTTGATGTCATACCCTAATGCAAGTTTTCAATCCATTTTCCATTGAGTTGATGCCACCGGCACCGCACTGAAGGCAACTTTGTTAAGACACATTATTTCACATTTATTCACGTGACCCAGATTTTTTTTTTTGGTTTCTTCTTTCCTTGTTTTCTTCCTCCTACCAAATCACTGTTCTTCTATTATGACTCATCATGACACAGCAGTATTATAGGTAACAGCAAAAACAACAAGTCATCACAACGTGTACTTAAGTGCCGTTCTGCTCTGCATTCTGTTATTTCCTGCCATCTCCGAAGTTAAAGAGCGAAAAATGCGGCTCGGCCTGTTGTCGACTTCCAACACAGTCACACACACACACACACACATACACACACTGCAGTTTGCTGTAATTGTGTGCACATTGCATTTCGGGTCAGTGATTAGGATTAGGGTTTAGGGTTAGGGTTTAGGGTTAGGGTTAGGGTTAGGGTTAGGGTTAGGGTTTAGGGTTACGGTTAGGGTTAGGGGTTAGGGTTTAGGGTTAGGGTTTAGGGTTAGGGTTAGGGTTAGGGTTTAGGGTTAGGGTTAGGGTTAGGGTTTAGGGTTACGGTTAGGGTTAGGGGTTAGGGTTTAGGGTTTAGGGTTAGGGTTTAGGGTTAGGGTTAGGGTTAGGGTTAGGGTTTAGGGTTAGGGTTAGGGTTAGGCGTTGTTACAAGTGTCAAGTTTAACATTCATGCAGTGATTTCAGGATGTTCCCAGGCATTTGAAGACACACCCAAGACATCTATGTTGCAACAGGGCCAGATAGTTTTGACATCAGGATGCTTTGGCGTGAACGAATCAACTAATCCCCGTCACGAGTGAGAGCACGAGCGCGTTTCTGACTGCGGTTGCTTGTGTTTGTACATGTGGCCCTTTTGTCGAGTGCTCGAATGAGCTTCGCTATAAAGTACTTTGTAGCATAAATCTTTTAATCCTGCATCCCCTGTGCACAAACTCAACCCGGTTCAGTGAACGCAGGGCTGCTACACCGAAACATCTTCCGTCCGGTTGGCCTCTGTTTGTCTCCTGTCAACGGCAGTGACAGAGGTGAAGTCGTTTGACCTTATGTAACGCTAGACCATAAATTGAGTTTGGAATCAGTTGGATATTATGATGAGTCATTATCTCGGAGCTGTCAGCCACGGATCCAGCACAATAGACGCAGTTGTTCGACGTGGACAAAATATCAATGGCGTTTGCTGCCAGCATTCGAAAACTCCTAATCCCACTTCAGAGGGATGCTGAAGGATCTTCTAGGATCATCTGTTAGCAGAGATATCCGGCTATTGTTAATCACCCCTGTGTTGGACTGCCCCTGGCCTCTTCTCCAGTTTTGAGGCGTTTCATCAGTCACAGCGAGAACACGTACGATCCCAGAGGGATGGCTTCCTAATACACAGCCGCACGCTGCCTGCTCATACAAATAGATACACATACACACAAGCAGGCATCGCACAACAATACATCAGGGACCCGCCCGTTTATACCGTATTGAAAATGTACTCTCCACAGCTGAGCTGCATACAAATGCATTTTACTTTGTTTTGCGACGGCGCACACTCAATCTCCTTCCCAATCCAATGTTTCCTGATTCTCACTTTATTTAATGGGACCGAATGGGGTGGCGGAGGCACGGCGCGCGTGAAGTTATCAGCCGTGGGGGATATTAACGGGCTTCGATCGGGGGTTGTGACTGAACTTTGACTTTCACGCAAGCGACAGAGCAAAGACAGGCACAGGAGGCAGACTTATTACACAGCGGCAGGAAGGAGCAGGCTGTCTGGGTGAGAATATTAATGACAAACAGCCCGGGAGTGGTGGCGAGAAGGAGATGAACGTCATGCAAAATTCATTGTTTAAGTAAGGCTGAGGATTAGTCAAGAGCAAATTGTGAGTTGAATTCCTTCGCGCAGCAGGCAGTTGTTCTCAATTGTGTTTCTGTTGAACGCCCGCCAAAACGACACGCTCGCCCGCCTCCAAAGTGTCAAGATCCACAGATCAATCGAATCCCAGCACGCAGGAAAGACGCTGCACGCAGACGCAACTCTGTTCTGCTTACCAAGTCGATAAAAGTCGACCATCTTTCAACCCACAGCTCCGCCCACCCTCCCTTCGCACCTCTGCTCAGATAGTGCAAACAGATTGACGGGTAATTAGGAAGTGACTGAGCGCAGTAATTCTCCTGCGCGGACGGACAGACGCCTCGCGAGGCGGCGCGCGATTAATTGCATTTTCAAGGCAGAACGAGGCATTTAATGTGAGAGTGTCAGAAATGCTCTTGGCGATGCTGGCGGTGATTACAGCGTGCGGAGAGACTGGGACGGGGTCCCTCAGGGTTTGTAAAATGCAATAAATATATATACGGATGTAGCAGAAACAAGGAAAGAACATGCAAGATGGCAGGGAGGGAGGGACTGCAGGAGCCTGACAGGAAGGAGGTTGCAGCACTTCCCTTTAATGGGCGCCAGTTATCAGCATTGGGGAAGCGCCTCTCACCATCATCTACAGACCTGCCAAAAATCTGTTAATCATTCATCTCAACCCACGAATGAGTCCATCTCACTGACACGCCACCTGATGGCTCACTGGTTACATTTCAGGACTACACTTTATGAGGGCAAAGACAAAATCGTTAGATAGAAACATCTCCCGGGTCCTTCATGGTCACAGTTTGTCAAAATCTCGTCGTCCAACCTGAACAGCAGGTCGGTTGTTAATTCGTGACCCTCGTGACCCTCTAAGTATTTATTGATCTGGCGCCTCCTATTGTAACAAAACCGTTACAAACGAGTTCAGTGACTAATATGAGACCGCCGTGTTTAACCTGCATCAAACCTGCATCAAGCTGCAAACACAAAAACCGAGGCATCGCTGATATGTTTGTTTTTACTGTGCTCATTCACACGTCCAGTCGACATGAAGGAACATTAGCGCTGATTTGTTGCTATATTTCCTGCTACCTGGTGCGTATAATGTCCAACACTAACAGCCTCGCAGCCCTCCTTTGGATTTTGCCACCTTCTTTTTCTCTTTAGCTGCCAAATGCTCCGGTAATTTCGCCCATTTGTTTCTGCTTTATCTCCCTGCTGCTCGGTGCGGAGCAGGTAGCCCGCCATGGGAGCTTTGGAGCTTAATCACTGCTGCATCCAGAAAAAAGTGCTATTAGTGTCGTGGGCCGAGGCAAAAGCTGTGGGCTGGAAAATGAAAACAATGAGGCGACGCTCTTTGTATCTGACAGGAGCTGCAGTGCCAAAGTATCAGTGACTTTGTGAATACCAGTGACCTCTGTGAGATACAAGTCGTCGCCTAATTGACTGCTGGTGTTAAAATATTGGGTGTAAATGGTTTGCGGTCAGAGGGTGTTTGTGGCGGTGATTAAAAGCGACCACGCTGAACATAAGTAAGAGGCGAGATGCGAAACACACTCTGTGGTGTCAAAGCCATAAAACCCAACTACCACAACCTTCCTCCCTAAGAGGTTTTGCAGTGCTATTACAGCATTGTGCCACTTCTGCCTTCCAGAGACAACAGTCATTATTCACACAACCACAAGAGCTCCTTGCCAGGAAAACGTAAGAGTATCTCACCTGAGTTGAACAAACAACTAGAATATGTCGAGTAATAATAATAATACTAATGTAATATGTCAGAATTATGAATTATGAAAAAAATAACTCTCCATATAACTTGCCAAGCATAATGAGACGGTTGCAAATACAAGTGAATAAAAGGAAATGATTAGGATAAAGATGCACTCTCAAACATGAAAGGCAATTAAAAACAGTCAATTAGTCAATCAGCCTTGTGTTTTTAATGGCAATTAAAAAAAAATAAAGATACATTTTGATCTTCTGTGTTGAGCCCCCAACATTTGAGACGCGATTTCACATTAAGAAAAGCAACAGAGAAAAAAAAAAAAAAACCCATAACATGTGCACTGATTATATGTTGTGTGTTTGTCACGCAGAGATCCGCGAGGCTTTCCGTGTTTTGGACCGTGACGGGAATGGTTTCATCTCCAAACAGGAGCTGGGCATGGCCATGCGCTCTCTAGGTTACATGCCCAGTGAAGTGGAGCTGGCCATTATCATGCAGAGACTGGACATGGATGGTGAGACGCTACATAAGGACACACACTTGGGTGCATGCACTGAAATATACCGAATGATGAGCTGAAAGAGGGATATTTTCCATTTGAAAGAATGCAAGTCACATAAATATTTCTGTGTGTTGAAATTTACTGTGATGGAAAAGAAAATGTCCAATGATGCCAAAACGTCAGAGATTATTGCCCCTTGAGCTTAATGGAGGACAAATGGGATTTATATTTCAAACCCGCTTTAAAATATTCCCCTGCGTGGTTCTGATCAACTCCCCCCGGAGACTGTAAAGACAAAATGGGTCTGCTCCTGCTCCTTAAACCCAGCCCTGCTTGTAAATTCACAGAGGACTCGCTCCTAAGCAGACGCCACATCACAAACAAGACGTTCAATCTCTTCCGCCGCCTTTATCTGTCCGCTCTCCATCCCACAACGCTCCGTAAATATACAAGATCAAAGCCAAAAGCGTTTGTCTTCGCCTCCATGAGTGGTCTGACCATGTGACGGGAGACGCAATCTCTCACTATCGTCTCTACCTCGCCGCTGATGAACCACTGAAGGCGCTAACTGGAACAACAGGTTCACGCATGTCAGGCTTTTGTCACCCTGCACCCTGGTCCATGTATTACCACCAACACAACAGCACTATGACTCAGAATAATATGCTCCTTACTAGAACAAATGATTATTATCAAAGCAAACGTGAGTTAACATGGTGAATTAGTAGTAATGAAGAAACCTGTTGGGACGCTGGCTGTTGATTGTAATCTCCCTCAGCATGCAACAGTTGATTGCATAATACAAAGTCTTAACAGGTCTGTCCATCGAATTTGACTTTCAAAGGTCCCACAAATGCACGTGCACATACACACACGCACACACACACACAGGTGTTTGTCATGGATGAGGGCACGACCATCTGTTGTTCTCAGTGTGATTTTCATCTGAACTTCTCGATAAAAAGCATTGCCAGCCATCCTGAGATTTTCTCTTGTCTCTCTCTCTCTGTGTGTGTGTGTGTGTGTGTGTGTGTGTGTGTGTGTGTGTGTGCGCAGGGGATGGCCAGGTGGACTTTGAAGAATTCATGACAATACTTGGACCAAAGCTGCTGTCGTCGGACAACAGAGAAGGATTCCTGGGCAACACCATCGACAACATCTTCTGGCAGGTGAGGAACAACGCTCCCGTCCCTCAGTCCCCATCACTCACACTCTTCATCGTTTCTCATCTCCGTCCTTTTCCACTCATCTTACTCACTCTGCCTCACTTCTCACTGTATCTCAGGAGTCAGAGTGGTGCTTACTTCCTTATGCACAGCCCTAGATTTTGCAGGAACTCTGCAGATACACACACAAACACACACACACACACACACACACACACACACACACACACACACACACACACACACACACACAGACACACACACACACTTCTGCCCCCACCCCCCACCTGTTTCTTCTCCTCTCTGTGAAAAACAGACTTTTTATCTTTCAACATGGGGCCTTGAAGGAAAAGAGACCTGCTGAGAGCTGAGTGTGTTTTTCCTTGTGTGTGCATGTTTTCGGGTGAGGACGTGTCGTCATTATTCACCGTGCTGCAGATGAAGCTTTTAACATAACGCACAACAATCTCAGGGATTCTCACGTTCCGAGTTTGTGTGTGTGCCAGTTTCAGTGTACTGGGTGTGACTCGCTAAAAAAGGCGTGTCTGTGCGCGCATGTGGGTCTGTTTTAGATTATTACGCATGCTGTACACTGCAAAGGCGTTCCTCGTTGTGCAATCATTTCAGAGAATATTGTTTAAAAAAAAATAAAATCAATAAATAAACAGCCATCCGTGCCATTCACATGTCAGGGAACATAAGAAATGTCTGCCTCGTTGAACCTCAAGATAAATTCTGGTTTTAGATGATTTGAAATAAAGCTCGTCTTTCAAATGAGACACATTGTATCGATGGCGGGGGGGGGGGGGGGGGGGGAAGGAGGGGGGAAAGAGGCTGAAAGTGATGAGAGAATAGAGAGGGAAACTGGACAATACGTGGGAGAGGGGAGGGGGGTTGCGGATGGAGTTGGGGGGGGGTGCCCCACATAGAGCTACAGGAAAATAAGTGAGAACCACAAAGGAGAAGAGTGGAAGAAAATGAAAGAAGAGGTACAAGAGTGTGTGATTCATGAAGGTCGCAGACAGTGTGCGTCCCCTGGCTGGTTTAAAATGTCCACCCCACACAAAGAGAGAGAGAGAGAGAGAGAGAGAGAGGGAGTGAGAGAGCGGGAGGAAAAGGGGGGCAGGAAGAACGACAGGGGGGAGAGGAAGAGCAGGTAATGAAAGCATGAAGAATACAAGAAGAAGGAAGAGGAGGAGGGGGGTGAAACAGTGGGAGGAAGTGTGTGTGTTTGTTGTGTGTGTGTGTGTGTGTGTGTGTGTGTGTGTGTGTGTGTGTTGAAAAGGGAAAGATGAAGGAGAAGGTGGCACATCCGGTCGGGAGGTAATGGCTGTTCAGGAAATATCCTCGCAGAGTGTGAGCGTGCGGTTGATCGTGATTGACTTTTATCGGGGCGACAGGTGTTGACATTTTTCTGTCGCACAATTACATTTCCCTCCGAGTGTATGTGTGTGTGTGTGTGTGTGTGGAATACATTTTGCGTTTTGATTCAGTGCACATTGAAAACTCGGCGAGACATTCTCCTTCTTGTGTTTATTTCGGTCTCCAGCGCGGTTGGAGTAAAACCTAAGGGAGATCAGCTTTTCTGCTGACAGCCACTAAATAAACTCGGAATGAGGAAACACCCAGGCTCATAATAAAAAAAAGAAGCCGCAGTAAGTAAGTTATTTTTAGCGTGTAACAGTATATGTGTGTGTGAAACTAGTTTTGACCTGATTAACTGCATGAGCGACATCTGCAGAATCTTTTATTTCATTACAATAACACCAAAACGCTGGACACTTTTACCACATTTAATTGAAATTACTGGATGTTTTTGTTTTTTAATTAAATTACTATGATGTAATAGTACACCAAATGACCCCATGACACCTCTCATCAACATTACAACAATCCTATTAAAATAAAAAAGACTACTTCTTAGAAAAACATAGTTTCTCAAGACAACTAATGGTTTCCACTTGTTCCCATAGAGTTAAAAAACCAATAGCAGGCTCTGCTAACCTCTTTGAATCCATGCGGCAGTGGGAAAATGTAGTTTGCAATCATTTTAGTCAACATCATTATACATAAATTATATTATATTATATAAATTAAGTTTTTTACCAGTTTTCTGCTGCACCGTTGCTGTTTTCCTTTTCTCTTTTAGCTCGACCACCCGTCAACGTGTTGTTGACGATGGGGTAAAGGGGCCAGAGTGACGTAGTTGAGTGACAGGCTTATCACTGCCGTCCACATCTGCTGTTACAGTCTGCTGCCTTCTCTGGCCGTGATGCTAAATGTAGAGTCCTTATGAAGAAAAAAAAAAGTGGTTACATAATGACTGCCATTTGGCGGATGTTTTCATCCATAGCGCGGCAACATTACGTGCAATTATTATTTTTGTGTGTCTCTCAAAAGTGATCGGGACTGAACATCGTCTGCACAATAGTTTTCCTCCGAATGACAAAATATATTTTTAGGTGTTGTCTTATTACCCCTGCGACTGATTCTGTATAAGTGGCTCTAATTAATCAATTATTGTGTGAAATCATTTCTCTTTCCTGCAGTTTTTATATGTGTTCTTCTTGTGCGCGTTCAATGTGTGTGTGAATCATGTCGACTAGCTTTTTTTGTGGGAACACTTTGGTTTGTTTTCCAAAAGAGAGACAGAGACGGCGCTTGATCTTGAACGTGTCACCGGGACAGATTGTGACAGTGCGGCAGAAGAAACTGGAAAATGACAGGAAGAGGAGTGCGAGTACGGAATATAAGAGCGGGCCCCTGCAGGCTGTCACGCTGGGTGACTTCTTAGTGAAGGGTCAGGAGACAAAGCCGGTAGGTGGTCGACTGAAGAAATAAGCTGGAGCTATATGAGTGCAGGCGGGAAGGGACGGTGCGGAGACACCTGCTCCTCTGATTGATGTGTCCTGACTCCGTCGATGTCTCGCTGCTCGCTCCCTCATATGCGTTGTGTGTGTGTGTGTGTGTGTGTGGTTGCGTTTGTGTGGACGTCCATGTCTCAGAGACAGGTGAGGAGATCTCTGGTAACAGGTATAGCATCCCCCGCCCCCCCACATACAACACATACACAGACAGACAGGGACATTGTACACTTTATACGAGCAGTCATGTCGCCTGTCCCGCGGCTGCAGTCCAAAGAGCTGTTCCACCTTCTTCCCAGCATCCATTGAAAGAACAGACAGCTGTGCCAAGAGGGAGAGGCTGAGGGCCTCTGGTCTGTTTGTGTGCCCTGCAGGGCCACACCGGCTCGCATGACGCAAAGAACCAACACGTCTGTTTGATCACAGTCCCAAGGTACAAGAATCTGACATTCAGGTCAAAGTCAAACTCTTTTTTGTCAATAAAACAACACTCGACAACACAACACCCTCGCTTCTTCATATTTCTGTCAAGCTGAGAATATGAATGATTGAGGGTGTGTCGTCGAGTGTTTCAAACAGTTCAATCAAAGTGGGTGAAAAACAACAGGTTGCAATTCTACCTTTCCCATGCATAACGTTTTCATGCTGGCCTATAGGTGTTGATATGTTCTGCTGTCCAGACTGACTCTTTCAACAAGAAGAGAGGTCAGTGAAATTGTAAATCGTATTGTTTCCCAGCTCTTTGGAGTTGCTCTCTGCCGCCCTGGCAACCAAACGTCGTCCCCATGTGTGTGTGTGTGTGTGTGTGTGTGTGTGTGTGTGTGTGTGTGTGTGTGAGAGAGAGAAGGTGAGGGGGCAGAGAACCTGTGAGAAAAAGAACGATTTAATGTGCATGTGTATAATTACTTTGCTATTTACGGCAACGTCCCAGGTTGCCAACCCAGGTTCTCCTATAATGTGTGTGTGTTTGTGTTTATGTGCGTGTGTGTTTGTGTGTGTGTGTGTTGTGTACATGTATCCACATGTGTGTGGGCATAATTACAGCATAAATCACCAGGAGAGGCAGTGGGAATGGCTTGAAATCTGATTTTATGGCGTCTGCATGCTCGAGAAACTGAGTGCAAAACACTGTCGCGTTCGTAAAGAAAAAAACGTACTATTGTGTCAAAGTGTCTATAAATTCTTACATAAATCAAAGATCTGATATAAAATATGCAGGTAGGCATTTGGAAAGCGACACAACTAGGCACTAGTGGGATTACGGTGCGTTGCAAAAATGAGCATCCCTTCTTCACCATCACATCTCTTTTACCTTCTGTCTTTTCCATCTGCCTCCATCGTTTGAGTCCACGCTGACCTCACCATACTTCCTGTTCTCTCATCTCGCAGCAGTTCTCCTCCACTCTGCATCGACCCGCCTATTTTCTTCTTTTCTCTGCCTCGTCTGCCGCGCTACGTCCATCTGTTGTCTCAAACCGAGCGACTGATTGTGTATGAATCCGCCCGTAACCGTCGGGACGGAGATGCGTTGCGTGATTGCGCCTGGGCGTCCCATGGATTTTATGGGGATCTGTGGGACAGACGGGAGAGACACTTGGGGAGGACAGACAGGAAACAAAGATGGAGGCCAATATTCTGTCCTTGAGCCATTGATTGTTCAGAGCCTCATAAATCATTTTAACATTAGCACGGCTGAAAATAGAACCACCCACAGTGAAGTAAACAAACATACACGCTGTCATCGCATTCGAACACTTAGCCAATAACGACCACATATGTAGATGCTGCCATTTTTACCGTTGGTATCGTCTGTATTTGTCTGCCCTGCATTGATCGCTGTGTGCCCCCACAGTTTGACATGCAGCAGCTGTCTCTGGATGAGCTGAAGCAGGTGCTCTTCCAAGCCTTCCGGGACCACCTGACGATGAAGGACATCGAGAACATCATCATCACCGAGGAGGAGAGCCTCAACGAAACCTCAGGGAACTGCCCTGAGTACGAGGGAGGTGAGTCTCTGGAGTGAACCACTGTTACAAACACGCCTGCCAACCAAAACGAATTTTGTCCCGCATAACTCATAAGATATTTTAACCAGTGACTTGACAAAATTAGCCCATTTGTGCATAGAGTAGTTTATTATCACCCACTCAAACTATTATTGCCGGCACAGGTTGTCTCGTTTCACTGGTCACGTTCTCACGTTCCTGAGAATGTGTCGCAACCGAATTTCGACGT
>JAFBJQ010001469.1:631363-696595 GCA_016785345.1 Trinectes maculatus
TGTGGAGGTGCTGGAGAGCCGGCAGGCGCGCTGAGAGACAGAGAGAGCGCTCATCAACTAGTTCCCGTGTGAAGTCTGTACATAATTACGGGGCAAACCGCTTAAGCCGAAACAAGGAAGTGCACAGGAGATGTGTCGTAACCACGAAAACAATGTAACTCGCGACCGTCGTAACTCGAGGACCCCCTGTACTTAAGTCCAAACATGTTTTGGCTGTTAAGACCTTCATGGTCTGTGAGAGGAAGAGACGAATGAAAACTCCGGTAGCTGCTGCCGGCAACAGAGCAGCAAAGATTAAACTTGTACTAAGTTCTGTAATGTTCATTTGGAATTTGAGGTCGATTAAAAAAAAAAAAAAATTTAACTCGTTATAAAACATAGTCTTTTAAACGACTTTCCGAGCCTTGCTCGACAAATTTCAAGGTGAAATGGTTCAGTTTTTAATACGCTGCTACGCGGCGGAGTGTTGCTCTTTAATGGTGCAGGACATGTTCAAGAAAACAGGTCTGATAGTTGGATCATAAAATCTACTAATGTCAAGGTCAGGATTTAGTTCCTTGAGGTTGAAAGCCAGCGTCACGGCAGGTTGACAGTTCGCCATCGTCACACAATCAAACCGGCGAAACAATTTGTCTTGAGTCAAAAGACCAGGTGGCGCTGCTTTAAGCAGGAGATCGAAACGGAAAAACCTAAATCTGTGCCCGTGTTTTATCGACACTTCGCTGAGTTACACCTCGCCCCTCTGCGAAACGTCCACCAAGTCTGACCAGGACGAAGGCAAAGACAGATCACACGTACTAAAGTCCTAATGAATCCATTGGGCTCTGCCCTGCAGTCTCAGGAGGCACTAAAAAGAGACAGATGGGAGGAAATGGAGACACTTAGCAGGGACCGTGAAGGAGGTGAGGAGAGGCTAAAGAAGGGAACTGCTGGCGTGGTACTCTTTTTCAGAAAGTTTCCAGTGTCGATGGGAGATCGTGCTGTGGAGTGAGGGTTGAGGAAAAAGAAAGAGATGCAGAGGCGCAGAGCGTCTCCTGCTATCGACAGCTTTATCCCCCTTCACTTTTTAACCCCCTTCCCCTCATCCTCGTCTTCCTTTCATCCCTGCATCCATCTCCTCTCGGTCCAGCGGGACTCACAATCTACGACTCCAAGATCTGACTTGATGTATTGATGCAGCGTGTGATTCTAACAAACTGAGACGAGGCGCCCAACAGGGAGGAAACTTGGGGTTGTTGCTTTTGCTGCAAAGGCAGAGATGATCTCTTTAGGGGACAAACAAACAGGCAACAAAACAAAACTTTCACCTTTCTACTCTTGTCTTTTTTTTTTACAGCAGAGTATTACAGCCTATTTGTGTCTCTCATGTATTCTTCCTTTATACAGTGGAGCAACTTCCATTGATGATCTGGGTCATGGAAGTAAGATTCAAAACATTGGCAACCACAAACGTTAGCAGCCACTTTGTTTGTATTTGTGTGGGTCAAAGAACGAAGCTTCACCATGACGATCTGGTTCAAATACTTCAGATCCTTGGCGCTATGCATCCCTTCAAATGTCTTTGATATTATATCACAGTGAACAAAGAAATAAGTGAAGTGGAGGATAAAACACAGAATGAACAATTGCATGTCTTCTGTTAACAAAAGAATGCTCTCCTCTCTCTTGCTCATGCTAGTCCATCCCAAGAAGAAGAATCGGCAGACGTGCGTCCGGAAAAGCCTGATCTGCGCCTTCGCCATGGCTTTCATCATCAGTGTCATGCTCATCGCAGCCAATCAGATGCTGCGGAACGGCATGGAATAACCAATTGCACTGTGAGCGCGGGGAGTGGACGGAGGAGCCACGACCTCATAACTTGTACTTTCAGCCAAAGCTGGACCAGCCACAAACCCAAGCACTTCTCTAAACAATCCGTTGACATATTTTTATTTATTTTTATTTTTATTTGAAAATACCTTCTAAGGAACAGGAAATGCTGGTGAGACACAGAGAACTATCTTTGTTTTGCATTGCAGAAATCCCCTGACAGAGTTACTGGACTCGATGTTTATGAGGAACCTGAACTGGAGAGGATTCATGTTTTGATATGAATCGCGTGAACAAACAGTGGGTTTTATTTTTGCCGTTTTCGATATCGAGACCATTCATTAAACTTTGAGTTTCTAATTATCGAAAATTCTTATCAGGTGCTTTGAGCCATGGCTAATATTAAAAAAAAACAAAAACAAACAGCAGTTATTGTGCGTATTTACTCCAGAGAAGTTGCACTGAATGTGAAGTGAATGGGCGCGGAACGTTGGGTTCAGTACTGAGACGGTAAATTCCTCACATCACATGGCGTCTTGTACAAACGTCACAACGTTCGCCCTTTATGAAACATCATTTCACATGCACAGCTCCTGGGCACACGAAAAATATTACTGTGTATCGACAATGAGCACAAATCAATACTCAGTCAGGGACTGCTGTCCTGCTAACTCCACACTTGATGTGAATGTCTGACAGGTGTAAATAACAAGAGAGATTCAGTCTATCCGATGAAATTGTAGATAGTGTTTTTTTGGATATTGGTTCAACCAGATGGGGATAAATAATTTTTGGTTGTGTGTTGGGGGAAAAAAAACTGTTTCACCTTTGCGTCTCATTTCAAAACTGTGGCAAATGTAGACCACAGAGAGGAATATCAGTGTATACACTGCCATATCAGAGATTTTCCTTACCCTACTTCCCAGTGGAGTTCACTGCTACTTATTTTAGCTTATATAATGTTATATTATATTCCTCTCTATGGCAGAAAGTATGACGGGTAGAAACTAGTGAGATCTATCAGGGATGCCCAGTGGAGCTAGAACAAACTGTTATTGTAACCTCTGATATTTGCTTGGAAAATGTTGCATTCTAGTGGTTAAGACGAAGACTGCAGCCGCATGCTGGTCTTAACCCATTGTTTTCAAGGTGTTCACAAGATTGTGAACGTTGATGTGTGTCGCGACAGTTTGGTCCAAATAGTGAACATTAGCTATTTGTAATATCAAACCACAGATCGGTGGAATAGCTGAGCGACTGGAGGTGACAGCTGTGGTGGGCCCTGATCATTTCAGGCGTCATAGATATATACTTTATGGCTCAGATGTGAGAGCACTACAATTTTATAAAGTGTACGTAATGAAAAAGTTTGGAGAGGACCTTGTAGGTGTTTACAATCTTTTATAATAGAGCTGCCCAAGGTTGAGCATCCAGATGACCCTACAGATTAAATTTGAGTTTTTTTTTTCTGTGAGTGCAGGGCTGGGCAATAAAGAGATGTCACTGTTAATCAACTGCCGCTGGAAATGTGTTGTGACTATATGTTCATATTCTGTTGACGTATTCATTCCGGTATACGTTTACGTGGGGTAAAGTGAAATACATTGGAAAAATCTGTGCCATTTGAATACTAATAATTATTCGTTTTTAATGTAATTGTTTTATGATCTGAAGAGATGTCCTGAAAGTGTTTTCATTAATACTGTGACAAACAGATCAGAGATTCATTTCCATTCATTCCCCGGAGCCGTCATTTGTCCCCTCATATTTTACTGAACAAAATATCAAACTAATGTGCATTCATGTGAGCTGATATGCTGTCTGCGTTTGACAAATTCTAAAGAAGGCACAAGTGGCGAGGGCTTTCTTTTAACATAAAAAAAATAGCTTTGTAAGATCAAGTATAACAGCAAAAATGTATTATACTGTAAATCAGTACGCATGTTGTTGTTTCGATTTCCATGTCTTTGAAAAACATGGAAATCCATTTAATATTTCTTTGTGGTGGCTCAGCCTTGATTTAAATGTAGGTATGTATGTACTACTGTCACATATTTGACTTTCCAATTTATACTGTAATAGCCATTTTTCTAGTTTCTACCAGCTATTAATCAAATCAGAGTGCAGGGGAGGACATTTTCATAAATATGCAAATACAAGGTCTCATCATCATCATCATTATATGTGTCACATCATCAAGAGTCTGTAGGTCTCACTGTGTTTGGCTGAGGCCGACATTGAATACAACATATTTTGTGCTTTAGTAACATTAGGTCTTTATGGAATGTTCCCACTGCCTCGCGTCCTGTATAAACTGCTGTATAATGTATGCTACATTTATCGTTGTATGTCAGTTGTTATTCTCAGCACATTAACATTTGACCCGCGGACCATGTTTTCACCTCTTTGCATCATGGTCCCTTTGAAACCAGCATTGATCACTTCATCCTAACAATTCTCTAATATTTGTGCCATTCACACACCCTTGTATTGCTATGTAAGGGGAAAAAAAAACTTTTATCAACACTTTTGAAGTTTACATTATTCTACTGAACATCTGTAACGGGACGGAATCAGTTCATGATTTCCATGTTTTTGAAAGTTGCGTTTGAGATTTGTTTTTACCAAAACATATTTTTACCTTATAGACTGTATAGAGATAAAAGTAAAAACAGATATGTTATAAAACCTTGGCATGCTGCTTAGAACCAGTGAAAGAAAACAGCAATAGTTACCAACTAAATGGATATTTAAAAATGCAAATAACAAGTTCAATCTGTTTAATCTAAAAAAAATATATATATATATATAAATATATATATATATCCATATATGTTTATGCAATAAAACCTTGTTTTGATAGAAAAGGCCATCTGTGTAAATGAATTTGTTGTGTGAAAGGATTTTGAAATTATTCAAATTATATTATTTTGTTTTAACATTAACAACATGTACTGTACAGCAATGACAGAACGATCTAAATTATATATAGCTTTTGACTCAGTGAGATAGTGAGTAGAACGGATTTTTCAGTTGCTGTTAATGCATGTAAAATAATTTAGACTTGTTGCTCTATGTGACACTTGTTATCATCGCTACAGTTAAATACCAGCCCTAAGAATAGAATTACAAGGCACTGCAGTTTCCCCAAGCCGCCAAATAAAAGAGCTGTGAATGAGAAGAGCAGCCGCAGAAACAGTCGATTCTCACTAGTGAGATCTCTATCTTATAACTCTGTTTCACGAGATACCGTGTCTGAAGGTCAGAGGTAAATTGACACCTTTGTTAACTTGTTCCCTGAGGTTCCTGTGGAACATTGCTGGCATCAGCACTCACTGTGAATCATGACAAACCGGAAGTGGGGCTCAAACGCATCATAGCCGATACCCCCGAATCCCATTAACTCCTAATTAATGCACCAAAACATGCCATTAACCAGACAAACAAGGCATTATGCTGAATGTGGCAGTCCAGCCAGAAATTACTAGCTGGGATCTCTTTCAAGGCCATTATTTTTATTTTTTAATCTTTGTGAGAAAATTAAGGGCTTTAAGTCAATTACAACTTACTTGACTTGTATTTGTTGTGTTTACATTGACTGCTGTAAGCAAGTAAAGTGGCACAAATGGCATTTCATGTGACTGCAGCATCACGGACATCAAGAATTGGAAAATAAAATAATAAAATGCGTTACTGGTATGCATCAAAATAATCGCTTTAATATGAGGTATTCATTGCAGGTTTGTTGTTCATATGAACCTCTGGAACAATTAGTTAATTAAGCACATATCTATGTGCACAGACAGCATGAATGCAAAGAACACTTTCTCCCAGCATTAGAAAACTGACAAAACATCCAGTTTGGTGATATGATTTTTTTTTAAAACATAACAGCAAAAATAATACTGCTTATTTTCTCATATTAGTTTGTCTGAGATTTATATGCTACACTGACTTAAAGGAGGACGAGGTAATTTACCCTTTTAACACTGCTTATCGTTGATTGAGAATAATATGGCTCACAAACGCCATACAAAACCCAACAAAACTCAACTTTTCAAAACTTTTTTAAAAGGCTCCCCAATGTAAACACCTACAAATAAAACAATATAAAAGCACAAGTGTAACCACTTTGTTTTCAGTTCAAGGGTAAATCACTTAATGACTTAAATGTGGTGAAGTGTAGCATGATAGCTGATGATACTTGTGTTTGAGTACATGTCCTATGTAAGTAAGTACCCAACCTCTCAATGAGGCCTGGATTTCAGCTAAACGTCAGCCTGTAGTGTTAAAATCTCATCCTTCGCTGTGGATGAGTTCAGATGAAACATTCTTGCAACGTTTGGTGCAACCTCAAAATCTGCCCTAAAGGCCTAGCACATAAATGTAGTGTTGATCGCTTGCTTTAGAGTAACACCTTTAATACCTTAATGATTTCCTGTACCCAAAAAGGCAAAAAAAGTGTTTTTCATATTGCTGTTGGTTCAGAGAGGGAGCTGGATCTATTTTGTTGTGTTTCCAAACACATCTGCACAGATACTTTGTTTAAGACAAACCCTGATCCATGACAGACTTTGGCACAGTCTTGACAGTCGAGACACGAGAATCAAAGTTAGCGAGAGGAAGAAATCAGACAAGCGATCAGGGGACAGAGGTGCATCTGAAAGCTGCTGGTGCAGATGCAATTAGAGACGGAGGTAGGATTACAGAGGTGGACAGAGGGGCCAAACATTTAATTGTAAAATTATCAAAGGAGCAATATCAAAGTTGCAGGTCACTTTTTTGTTTTGTTTTTTTTATAAAAGTGAACATTTTCACAACTTATTGTTTTAAATCTGTGGCAGCATAAGGATGCCCCAGCATATGAATCAAAATCTCCAAATACAGGAAAGCATGTGTGCTTGGCATAAATCCCAGATCCTAATTTTCAGATTTTTTCAGAGAATATGTATTAAAATTCACTAAAATCTTGGCTCATATCAAAATCTGAGTCAAAATCAGCTTTTTGTAAAATATGTTCAGCCCTGAGGGTAAAGGGAGAAAAATGAAAGGAGACATATGAAAAGATGAAAAGATCAGAACTCTGTGTGGGGGTGGTTGTAGACTCGGCCGCCTATCAGGCTCTCACTGGGCTTCATGAAGATCCCCTCCATAGCTTTCCAAAGGCTGTGCTGGCTGGGGTTCAACATGGCGTGTACCTCTCTCTGAC
Organism: Trinectes maculatus; assembly: GCA_016785345.1. Lineage (NCBI taxonomy): Eukaryota > Metazoa > Chordata > Actinopteri > Pleuronectiformes > Achiridae > Trinectes > Trinectes maculatus. The sequence goes on from JAFBJQ010001469.1 coordinate 638,382, forward strand.
CATGGATTGGCTGTCCATACTGCTCCCCTGTCACCGACAGCAAAGCGTCAGTGGCTTTGTGCCGGAAGCGGACTGCCTCCTCGCGTTTCCACACAGATCCCCCACACTGAACTGTCCACTCGTCCAGGTGGTCCCCTTCTCCCTCCTCACCAAAAGCACTCACCTCCTGCACGATATTACAAGATAAGGAACAGATGACAGGATGAGTTATTACGGGAGAGCTGATTCTACTTTATATTCTCAGACATAATTTATACTTATGTTTGTTTGTTTTTTCCGGGACACTGTGACTATTGGTACATCCCTACATATCAGTCGTATTACACCTCTCCTCTGTCCACCCACCTGGTTCGAGGATAGTGGTGAAGTGAAGTAGTGGCTGTGCAGGTTTCGGCCTGTGTTGACATGGGTGAGGCGAATAGTCTGCCCACACTTCACTGGGGTACCACGATGGCAGAAAACATCAGTCGTTCCACGAACACTCCAGTAGCTGTTACTGTCTTCCACAGCAGTGACCCCTGTTACTGACTGCTGCCCGCTACCTGACTCACACAGATAAATATATATACATATACATATATGTAAATATAGTGAGAAGAAGAAATTAGAGAGCAACTTAAAGAAACAGTCATGAGGAAGGTCTTTTTTTTAATGGATGGTTTATTCTAGTGGCTGCGGCTATAGTAGCATGTATAAAAAAGTCATGAGGAAGGTCTCTTTTTAATGGATGGTTTATTCCAGTGGCTGCGGCTATAGTAGCATGTATAAAAACAAAGGTGGATGTAAATACATCATTCTAGTATTATTAACTATTATTTTTGTTTTAGTAGCTTTGCTAATTGTTTTGGGGGATACTGCCTTTCCCTTTAGAAGCTGTTTACTAAGTAAGAGTGAAAACTACAGAGGACTGTAAACCTACCAATATCCAACTAAAAGGCTATGCTAAATGTTATACACTGTTTTAATGTTTGGTCAGTTGAGTAAATCTACCTACACGAGGTCAAAGTTCATCAGTCTTTTACATTTGATTGATAACGAGCATGAATGACCTGGACAAACCTAACTGACACTGTAAACCTGTAAACCGTTACACGTGGACATCGATCATTTCAGACGTACAATCAGTAATAGGTCGTAATAACGGGGGAGGGGGGGGGTCAGGAGAAGCTGAAACACACAAAGTCAAGGCTAATGTTTTTATCATTATTATTATTATTATTGTTTATTATTAAGTGGGAGAAAACTCACCGGAGCCGTAGCGGACGTCGTGTGAGTGTAGTCTCACATTGTGCTTAAGATTTAACAGTTTAATGACTGATCCGCAAGTCACAAAACTCAGTTCCGTAGCCAGCGACAGCCTAAATATAAAGGATAACGAGAATAGAACTGTTGGCAGGCAGAGTGGAAAGAAACCACAGTGTAGTTGACCCATTATTACTAAACCCAGAGCCACAGACAGCTCGCAGACCTCTCTTATTCTCTGTGCGTCATTAAAGCGATTCAAGACGTCAGTTTGGAGTCGTAGTGACAGCGCCCCAGGCGACTCGGAGTGCGCACTGCATGAGTTGCACAACAATTCTTTAAAATATTTTACGTTTATCCGGTGAAATATTTTTTTTGTATGTATAACTAAATTACACCCTTCCCATAAAATACCAACAGCGTCGTCTTATTTATTTGCGTTGTTTTTTTCCGGTGAATCAATGTGAGACAGCAGGGGGCGCTACCTCGCGACTCTAAAGGTTGTAAGTTCGCTCACTGCATCCCGGAATTATCATCACGCCGCTCGCTCTCGGCCATTTTTTAACGTACAAGCTCACCGAAACACAAAACACAACATAGTCCCGTCACCATTGTAAATATTCACGGACCACTCCGACGGCGCGAGACGTGTAAGTTCATTTTTCGCCGAGGACATTTGGGGGTGTTCATGGGGTCGCGCCTAGCGCTGGAGCTGTTGACTAGCTAACACTGTTAGCTGTTGTTGTCGTTACAGCTAATGCTAGGCTAACGCAGTGACGTGCAAACGGTTTAGAACGTTCATCTCGGCTAAATTGCTGTTGCTCATCAAAGTCACTGTTAGTTCGGTTGTGTGTGTCGGGAGCACAGCCATTCTAATGTCATTCACCTCAAATTAAACAAGTTATAACGAAGATCGGATTACCTGGCAAAGGTTTCCCGTTAGCTTACTTGCATCGCCAGGTAAAGGCTTGCCTGGCGTTGCTAACTCACAGCTAACAATAAGGAACACATTTTTCTAATGTCGTCCTTTTTGAGAGAAAGCACAACAATAATGTTATATTTATGTCTCTGGAGAAAAAACATCATTTTGAAAGACATCCCGTGTCTGGTCGTTCCCTGCCTTTGTGTGCGCATTGCGACATTGTTAGGCGCATTTTCAATCCTATCGTATACAACTAGTTTCAACTGATTTTGTAACTTCACGGAAAATGCTTCAATAAGAATTATTATCACGACAAAGACAAATATGATCCTGTGATAAATCGGATTAACTTGGCCAGTATCTCAGTGTATGGCAGTCACATGTTTAAGACTGTACTGAACGGAAGAATGTGACATAATAATAAAGACCGGGAAAACAGTTGATATGTAAATATTGGAAAGCTAATTTGACAGGACAACAATGATAATAACTATACATACAGACATGCAGTGAACATCTCTTTCCAACCTGTTCAAACCATGATTTACAGCCAGAGATTCTTCAAACACACAGCACTTTATAGCTAGACAATTTTGATTTAGATTTTTGGTCAGTCAATTAATAATGCAGAAGGCATTTTTCATTTGTGGGATTGGTGCAACCATTGAAAAACTGTTTACCCTGCTGTTGGGTTTTTCGCAGAGTGCCTTCATAACAAACAATGAGCTTAAACAAGTTGATATGGAACAGCTATATGAAATCGTTGTTATGGCTGAATGCAGTAAACACATGCTCTGAATACTTATGTGTTTGTATCAATCAAATTATTACTTGGTAAAGTGTACTAACATGATCTTGAACTTCTCAGGAACGGCAATCATGTCAGACTTCATTGAGAGTGAAGCTGAGGAGTCTGAGGAGGAGTTCCAGGAGAAAGACCTGAAGCCTAAAAAACCCCAGAGGTTTATGGAAGATGATGGTAAAAATTGAAGCTTATAACTTGAAATATGTTTAAGTGGTGGGGTTGTGTGATGGTTAGACTACCAATCTTTCATTTCTCAACAGATGAAGAAGAAGAGGAGAACACAGAGGACCAGGATGAACAAGGAAATTTACGTGGACTGATTGATGATGGGGATGAGGAGCAGGAAGAAGAATCTGGAAGAAGTGGTAGTGGAGCGGGGAGTGACTCAGAAGAGGAAGTGAGGCATCGACGCAAAAAGCGTAGTAAGTTAATTGTTTTTGGGGGGGGTTAAGGACCAGCACAGGAGTTCATGGCAGATTGCAATCATCTGAGTTCCAAAGAAGAAAGGATGAAAATTATTTTTGTTGTCCACCATGTTTTGCATACAAGGAGAAAAGCATTGTTTTTAAGTGGTAGAATTTCAACATGTTTTAAAATGGAGTCTTTTTCGCTTGACAGATTATGATGACTATCTTGACGAAGAGGATCTTGACCTCATTGAGGAAAACTTAGGTGTTAAAGTGAAAAGGAGGGTAAGAATAATTTCTCATTGCTATTTTCTATGTGAAGTTACAATTTCAACCGTACAGTGACAATTTTACCATTAGACTGAATTGTTATTTTACCACAGTGGAAAATGTTTGAGCAAGCTGTGTTGAAGATGTGCCTCTCTTGTGTGTGTAGAAGAAATATGGCCGTGTAAAAACACTGGACGATGATGAAGATGACGATGAGAAGGACTTAATAGCAGTTGAGATCTTTCATGGGGATGGAGAGGGTGAGATGGAGGAAGGAGAGGCTGTGGATGAGCCTCTTCAACAAGCAGATGATGATGAAGAAGGCGAGGATGAGGAGTCAGGTAAAGCAGAAGGATTTCCAGATTTATTAAAATGTTAATGCAATTTCACAATTTATTTTAAAATGATCTAGTTTAAGGTGGATTCTTTTTTAAACCTGTGCTGTGCTTTGTTTCACAGATATAGATGATTTTATTGTCGATGATGATGGGCAGCCTATCACTAAAAAGAGGGGCAAGAAGTTCTCAGGATACACAGACGCGTAAGTGGTGTTCTTTATACAGTTAATTGACTGGTGATGTTGTTTTTCTATCGTTTTACGTTAGTCTGTCAATAAGACACATTGATAAATACCACAAAACAGTGAGTCATATATATTAATGACAGTTTGCTGTGAGGGGTGATTTTAAGAAAAGTAATAAAATCACAACTATATCTCCTTTTCACTGTTCATTCCCACACAGAGCCCTCCAAGAGGCCCAGGAAATTTTTGGAGGCGACTTTGACTTCGCTGACTTTGATGCAGATGCCTATGACCAGGGTGAGGAGGAGGAGGAGGACCAAGATGAGGAGGGCTGGGACAGACCCAAGAAACAGACCAAGAGGAGGCAGGGGCGGAAGAGCATCTTTGAGATCTATGAGCCCAGTGAGCTTGAAAGTAGTCACATGACCGACCAGGACAATGAGATCCGCTCTACAGACATGCCTGAGAGGTTCCAGGTGTGTTTCTTCATCAGTGTTTTCGTGATTTGAAGCTTGCCACATTTATGACCTTTTGCTATATTTTATGGACTCTCTCTTTCACCTTGCAGTTACGATCCATTCCCGTCAAACCTGCTGAGGATGATGAGCTGGAGGAAGAGGCTGAGTGGATCTTCCGACATGGTTTCTCCACTCTTACTATATCCATGCAGGTATGACCTTTGCTATACACACATCTGTGCACACAAAATACTTAAATGATCAGTTATGTTTCCTAGATATAGCTCCTGTTTATCATTATTGTTATTTTTTATATTTTTCTAATATAGGAGAGCACCGATTATCTAGATAGGGGAACAACCACAAACTTTAGCAGGAAAGGGCCCAGCACTATTGCCAAGATCAAAGAGGCCCTCAACTTCATGAGGAATCAACAGTTTGAGGTAGAGGGAGCTCATTTTACCCTTGGGATTTATTTCCTTCACCTGTTTCCTTTGTTTTAATTTATCTTCAAGTCATTTTAACAACTTCTTTGTTAGAAAATACCAAATTTGTGCCCATTTTTGTTTTTTCTTTTTTTAGGTTCCATTTATAGCTTTTTATAGAAAGGAATATGTGGAACCAGAGCTAAACATCAATGACCTGTGGAAGGTTTGGCAGTGGGATGAGAAGGTAAAGTTTGTATTGCTGTCATAAGATTTGAAATACCATCCATATGAGTCACTGTGAAGTAATTAATATTCTGACTAACGTTTACGTTTTCACCCTGCACCAAACAGTGGACTCAACTGAAAACCCGGAAGCAGAACCTGACCCGTCTTTTTCAGAAAATGCAGTCCTACCAGTATGAGCAGATCTCTGCTGACCCTGACAAACCTTTGGCGGACGGCATCCGTCCTCTGGACACTGCTGATATGGAGAGGTGTGTCTTATTAAGGAGGCCTGTATTTTAACAGCATTTATTTTTGACTGCGCTGGCAGCAAGTACTGCATGACATTAAGTTGATCAAATGCTTAGTTCACATTGTGGTTGATAATTAACAATAATGTTTACCCATTCATACGTGCAAATTTCTACAGGCTAAAAGATGTGCAGACTCTTGAGGAGCTGAGCGATGTGTATAATCACTTTCTGCTCTACTATGGCCGTGACATCCCCAAAATGCAGAACGCTGCAAAGGCCACCAAGAAGAGGCTAAAGAAGATTAAAGAAGTGTCTGAGGACGGTAAGATGTGTATGATGTGACTTTTTACTACAAGATGATGTGGATGAATACTGCAGATATCTGTAGAACAAATTGAAACAGGTGACTTCATAGGTGAAGAAGAGGAATTGGAGGTAGAAGAAGAAGAGGAACAGAAAGGACCTGACCTCAAGCTGGCATCTCGTAGAGACATGTACAGCATTTGTCAGAGCGTTGGACTTGGTTAGTCACTATATTTTTTTATCTTGCATTTGTTTTAGTATCCCATTGGCTTCATGGCCACACTAGTTTGATCCCTCACACAGTGAAAACAGAACCAGCCTTTTCTAATGAATGGACATTTTCTCCCTTCCTTTGTGCAGATGGGCTGGCTAAAAAGTTTGGGTTAACTCCAGAGCAGTTTGGAGAAAATCTCAGAGACAGTTACCAACGTCATGAGACAGAGCAATTCCCCGCTGAGCCTGTAGAACTGGCAAAGGACTATGTGTGCAGTCAGTTCTCCACTCCTGAGGCAGTACTGGAAGGAACCAGGTACATGGTGGCGATGCAGATTGCCCGGGAACCTCTGGTCAGACATGTCCTCCGACAGACCTTTCAGGAGAGGGCTAAGATCAACACCAAACCTACAAAGAAGGGCAAAAAGGTATGGACACAAGCAGGTTTTCTGAACCCACACAATCTGTTTTGAGCATCATACTAACCTGACCATCTCACGTGTTTACATTCTGAAGGAGATAGACGAGGCTCACTTTGCCTACTCCTTCAAATATCTGAAAAACAAGCCTGTAAAAGAGCTGAATGGTGATCAGTTCTTGAAGATGTGCCTGGCAGAAGATGAGGGACTCCTTTCCATTGACATCTGTATAGACCTGATAGGGGTCAAAGGGTAAGTACTGTGAAAAGAGTAACAAAACTCAAAAATGGAGAAAGATGTGTCTAATGACGTTGCTCCACTAAAACTGTGAAGGATAAGCCACTTCAGTCCTGCTTGTTCATGATCATAGAGAGACAAATGGTTAAGGAGATCATAAGTTAACTCTAAGCCACATTAATGTTGTGTTTGGTTATAAGACACACAGTGCAAGAATCGTCTGAAGAAAACTAAGTTCCATACTGACAGAAAAGAGGGTTTATAAGTGGGTTAGCTCCCCTGGGTTTAATTTCTTTAAATTTCAAGCAGCAGTTTGTGTTTTTATCCACAAACATGCCAGAATAGCAGGGGGCCTTTGAAGGGAGATTCTGATGGTATTAAACACACTTCTTTATGTCTCTGCGTCTCCCTGTGTCTTTCTGCTCCTCCTCCTCCTTTCCTCAGATATGCCGGAGACCAGACATACTTTGATGAGATCAAGCAGTTCTACTACAGGGATGAGTTCAGCCACCAGGTGCAGGAGTGGAACAGACAGCGAACATTAGCTATAGAGAGAGCTCTCACTCAGTTCCTCTACCCTCAAATGGCAAAAGAGCTCAAGAGCAAACTGATCGCTGAGGCCAAAGAGAGCATTGTCAAGGTAAGTCATGATATCTCGGTTTATTGTACTAGTATATTTATTAGTTAGTTTGCACTCAATTTCTTTACACCACACATACTCAACTGGCCCTTTCTCCTTGTAGTCCTGCTGTCGCCGGTTGTATAACTGGCTGAAAGTGGCTCCTTACAGGCCAGATCAGCAGGTTGAGGAAGACGATGATCTGATGGATGAGAGTCAGGGCAAAGGCATTCGGGTACTGGGAGTAGCCTATGCACCCAGCAGGTATGGGCCCAACACTTTCTTCTCCCAGATATATCAGTAGCTTCATTTGCTGGTGCTCACGTTTAATGAAGGTGATACACTGCATGTTTGACTTCTGTGTTAAGACACTGAAAACAAACGGATTTTTGCTGCATAAATATTTACAGTTATTAAACATTGTCTTACAAACATATTTTTTTCTGACAGAGATACACCAGTTTTCTGTGCTCTGATTAACGGGGAGGGAGAGGTGGTGGATTTCCTGCGTCTGCCCTACTTCATGAAAAGGAGAAATGCCTTCAGAGAAGATGAGAGAGAAAAGAAGGTACAAGCGGATAATCCAAGTTTCCTTCATTGAAATCTACGAATGTTTTTTCTAATTTAGAAAAACATGTAAGTGACCCCCAAATTTAGAAAATCGCCCTTTGTGTGTCATGCTCAGGCCAAAGACATTGAAAATCTCAAGAATTTTCTCTCCGCCAAGAAACCTCATGTAGTAGCTGTTGCTGGAGAAAACAGGTAACTTAATGTGTTCTTGACAAACCTCATGTGCACATCTGAAGTCGAGGGGAAACAAAGTGTAAATGTCAGAAAATGTTCCACGTGCATGCAGAGATGCCCAAATGATCATGGAGGATATCAAGAGGACTATCAACGAGCTTGAACAAGAGTCCTCTCTGCCTGCTGTTGGAGTGGAACTTGTCGACAATGAGTTGGCCACATTGTACATGAACAGCAAGAAGTCTGAGGTGAACGCCCCGACTCTACCATACACAGACACAACACTGTGTATTGCAGTTAACCACAGGGGTCCATTAACTTAAGCAGCGTTTTCTGTGTCCGTAGGTTGATTTTAGGGATTACCCTCCCTTGTTGCGACAGGCTGTCTCGATAGCCAGGAAGATTCAGGATCCCCTCATGGAGTATGCTCAGGTCTGCAGCACTGACGAAGATATTGTCTGCCTCAAGCTACACCCGTTACAGGTGAGAGATGGAAAAAACAAGGCAACATTTTTTTTAAATATGCATTATTGAGTATATGCATTATTGAGATGTGTTGCTGAAGCACAATTTACTAGATTTAGATTTACTGTCAAATTGGAGTCTGATTTCTCAGTTGTGTATTTGCCTTTTATATATTTGATAGCAAATTTTTTTCTGCCTACTTTTATATTCTCACGTTTACCATAGGATTAAAGCCTAGAAATAACCTCTCAGTAATTTAATATGAATTATACCGTTGAATATTAAGGCAATAAAAAAATTCTGCCTCTAAATTCCTGATCTCTAATTGATGTTAATACTTAACTTAATGATTGAAACACAACCAGTTTCTGCAGCAACACGTTGCACATATTTCACATTATATATTGCATTTTTTTTCTCAGGAGCATGTGGTGAAGGAGGATTTGCTCTCTGCTCTTTACTGTGAATTCATCAACCGTGTCAATGAGGTCGGAGTGGACGTGAATAGGGCTATCGCTCACCCTCACACTCAGAACCTGGTCCAATATGTCTGTGGTTTGGGACCAAGGAAGGGCTCCCACCTCCTAAAGGTTAGAATATGTACAGCTGCCATTCAATGTTTGTGTCATATCTCGAATTCACTGTCCTGATTCCTCATGTCAACGTTATTTTCATGCAGATTCTGAAGCAGAACAATACTCGTTTGGAAAACAGGACCCAACTGGTCACTATGTGTCATATGGGACCAAAGGTTTTTATTAACTGTGCAGGTTTCATCAAAATCGACACTGCATCACTTGGAGACAGGTTAATACAATTTATGGTCCCAATACATGCCTAGGAAATGACTTTAAGTAGCTGCTGTTTTTCTAATCATAACTTCTGTACACAGTACGGACTCCTACATTGAGGTTCTGGATGGGTCCCGTGTCCACCCTGAGACATATGAGTGGGCTCGTAAGATGGCTGTGGACGCCCTCGAGTATGATGAGTCGGCAGAGGATGCTAACCCAGCTGGAGCTCTAGAGGAAATCTTGGAAAATCCAGAGCGTCTGAAAGATCTGGATCTGGATGCTTTTGCTGAAGAGCTGGAGAGACAGGTATGTTGTGGCTTTTACTTTAACAGTTTATGTATTTTGTTGTCAAATTTGTTGTCAAAAGAGCAGAGACTGTCCAGTTATCTGTATTTTTTCAACTGGTCTAGAAACATGTCAGATACCAGTGTAACCATTATTTCAGGATCCTGTCAAGTCAGAATTAAGCTCAGGCATTTTTCACATCCACTCATCTCACACAAACATCTGATTATTTGCTTTGTCCCCACAGGGTTATGGAAATAAGGGAATTACTTTGTATGATATCCGTGCTGAGCTGAGCTGCAGGTACAAAGACCTGAGAGTTCCCTACAGAGCCCCCAACACTGAGGAGGTCTTCAACCTGCTCACTAAGGAGACTCCAGAGACCTTTTATATTGGTAATACACACATCATTGAAGCACACATTGATCTCATAAGATAAACACCAGGAAGTTAATATCTAATATATCTAATACTATCTTTGTTAATGCCCCCCCATAACTCCAGGTAAGCTGATCACCAGTATAGTAACTGGTATTGCTCACCGGCGGCCTCAGGGTGAGAGTTATGACCAGGCCATACGTAACGATGCTACAGGTCTTTGGCAGTGTCCCTTCTGCCAGCAGGACAACTTCCCTGAGCTCAGCGAGGTACCAGACATCTGACTTTTCCTCTTTTTTTGGCATCTTGATGTTAGAAAACAGCTGAGAATTTTACATCTAAAAATCACCTTTTTGTTTTTTCTGTATCTCCTTTAGGTGTGGAATCACTTTGACAGTGGTTCTTGTCCCGGTCAGGCAATCGGGGTGCGGAGTAGATTAGATAATGGCGTCCAGGGATTCATTCCCACCAAGTTTCTAAGCGACAAAGTGGTCAAACACCCTGAGGAGAGAGTCAAGGTAAGATGTTTGGTGTCATCACCACTTGGGTGTAATTCCTGTCACTTTTACATTTACCTATTTATTTTATACTTCTTAATCTCTATTTTTTTATAAATTCCTGTCCTCCTTGTCTAATTTTCTAGTTTTGGCATTGTGTCATACTTGATTGTCCTTCTGTCTCCTGTTTCAGGTGGGCATGACAGTCCACTGCCGCATCATGAAAATTGACATTGAAAAATTCAGTGTTGACCTCACGTGCCGCACCTCGGATTTGATGGACAAGGCCAATGAATGGAAGCTTCCCAAGGACAGCTACTATGACTTTGACACAGAGTCTGAAGACCAGAAACATGACGAGGAGCTTAAAAAGAAACAACAGCGAACACGTCAGTACCATAACGGAGTCAAAAGAAGTTGTCTGAATTGCATTTACTATGAAAATCCTTTGTTTTCCAAAAAATTCACCATGTTTTTTACATTTACTTTTTCTCCAGCATATATAAAGCGTGTGATCGCCCACCCCAACTTCCACAATATCAGTTTTAACCAGGCGGAAAAGATGATGGAGTCTCTGGATCAGGGTGACTTGATCATCAGACCCAGCAGCAAGGGAGAGAACCACCTCACTGTCACATGGAAAGTAAGAAACAGATTGAATGTTACAACAGGACAAGAAAGAGTAAAAGAAAAGAAAAATGCACATTTAGATATAATTTGTAGCAAGACAAATGTTATTGTCCTCTGAGCAACAGGAGTTTAAATGTTCATGCAGTCTGTCTGAATCTGTTGTTTCCTAGGTGGCTGATGGTATCTATCAGCATGTGGATGTAAGAGAAGAAGGCAAAGAGAATGCATTTAGCTTAGGCCACACTCTCTGGATCAACAATGAGGTAAACCACTATCTCCGCTTTAGGTGCACGTTGCTTTGCTTCCCAAACAAAACTGTAGTATATCTGTGATAAAAGATCAGTGTTGTGGCTGTTGCTGGCTGTTTTTTTTTAAAATTCTTACTGCATTTTTTTGTAGGAATTTGAAGACCTGGATGAAATCACTGCTCGGTACATTCAGCCAATGGCATCATTTGCCCGGGATCTGTTGGGGCATAAATACTTCCAGGAGTGCAATGGGGGAAGCAAGGAGGTATATATTGCTTTATTGTCCCGACTAATATATAGTTGTTTTATTATTATTATTATCACTGTGGTGAATGTTGCATCACTCACGCCTCATGTCTCTTTGTGTTCTGTCGTTGAAAGAAAATGGAGGAGTTGTTGGTCAGGACAAAGAGGGAGAAGCCAACTTTTATTCCTTACTTTATTTCGGCTTGCAAAGAGTTGCCGGGAAAATTCATTCTGGGCTACCAGCCTCGAGGAAAACCACGGTGAGCAGACATGTTTGTTTTTCCTCTATTGTATGATTGCTCAGTCTTATGCTTCTGCAAGTAGAAAAAACGTGACACGCAAAGGTCTGCAGCTACTACAGAGGCTCATGTCGCCACATTTTAATCTCAGTCACTTCATACATGTGCCCCTTATCCACACTCCCATTGAGCCGCCCCTCTGTAATTGAAATGTCTTGTTACAGCTGTGATTGATAAGAGGTTTTCCATACCTGTTGAACTAGATGTAAGCATGCCACTTTGTTTCCCAGGATTGAGTATGTGACCATCACCCCAGATGGCTTCCGCTACCGTTCACAGATATTTCCTACAGTAAACGGACTATTCCGTTGGTTTAAGGACCATTACCAAGAGCCTGTACCAGGTAATGTAACATGAAATATATTGTTTATGGTGTATGTTATGGGAGTTGAATTATATTCTGGAATGTAAACACACCTTGTACCCTTTAAAAGGTGTCACTCCCAGCAACAGCAGCCGAACAAGGACACCTGCGTCTCTGAATGCCACCCCAGCCAATATTAACATTGCAGGTGCGTTGCACACTCCCCCCAACACACACACACAGACCCAGCATTGTACTACATTTTAATGCTTTCCTAATGTATTCGTTCCTCCATAGACTTGACACGAGCTGTCAACGCCCTCCCACGCAACATGACCTCTCAGATGTTCAATGCCATCGCTGCAGTCACAGGCCAGGGGCAGAACCCCAACACCACCCCCGCACAGTGGGGCTCCAGCCAGTACGGCTATGGTGGCAGCACAGGAGGGGGAGGGGGAAGCTCCTCCGCTTACCATGTGAGTGCTGCATTAAATATTGAACAGTGTAGTTGTTGAGAGGGTTGTGGCTCCTAACAGGGCTCAACTTACATTCACATAAGCTGAAAATAAATTGACAGTTGAGATATAAGATAAAGATACACCACGTCTTGTGATTCTGGTATATAGGAGATTGTATGAAGATACAGTTCATGTCATAAGTATTCATTATCAGGACGTACTCCACCTCCATTGCAGGTATTTGCGACACCTCAGCAGCCCATGGCAACACCCATGATGACACCCAGCTACTCTTATACCACTCCGAGCCAGCAAACCCTGGGCACTCCTCAGTACCCCAGCTCCACCCCGCAGTCCTCTCACTCACACCCACATGCCCACCCACACATGTCACACCACAGCCATCACGGCCATCACAGCAGTCACCACGGCCACTCTTCTGGGACGCCGTCGTCCTCCACCTCATCCAGAGGGCGAACGCCACAGCAGCAGCAACCAAAGTAAGTATAGGGGGGAAGGCCTATTTTTCAAGATACATTCAACTTGTTTTGTTGAATTCTGCCTTTAGATGGTGCTATGACCACAATCTGCATCTTGGCAATTCTGTATGTTTTCCTTTCATCTGGAATTCCTCCTACTCTGTCCTCCTCTTTTACAGGGCAAGCGGAAGCAACGCCTCCGCAGTGGACTGGGGCAAGATGGCGGAGCAGTGGCTGAAGGAGAAAGAAGCAGAAGGGAGGAAGAAGGCCCAGAGAATGACACCACGACCTTCACCCAGCCCGATGATAGAGAGCACACCAATGTCCATAGCTGGAGACGCCACACCTCTGCTGGACGAGATGGACCGATAGGACATGGAGGGGGGCGTCCCTACAACCCCCCCACCCAACTTCACCCCCTGTGCTGCTGCTTTATCTGGATAACTTTCCTCCTTGTGTCTGTCCCACAACCCATCAGCCCCTTTATTCAACTTCATCCAGGTCAATTCATGCTCTCTTCACCTCCTGATCATGTAGCTGCAGTTTATCAGTCTGGTATCCTCCACCCTCTCGTCCTTCTTTCTGCCCATCTCACCCCAAATCTTTCTTCCCCCGCCAGCTGCTCTGGCTGCAAAGTATTTTGTATAGTCAGAATAACACTGTATATGTCATGCAGAAAGTCAGTACAATGACAAAAAAAACTTGAAATATTGGACAGCAGTTGCATATAGGATATGGACCTAAACAGACTTTATCAGAGAAGCTGTCCTGCTACCTTTATTTTTGCAATTGGTTTTAGTTTGATCCATAAATGGTTTTGCCAGAGGGGCTCAGTTTTCCAGAATCCACCTTTCCTCATCTGCGATAGGTGGATTTTTTGCAAACACTTGCCAAAAAGCTTTGCATAGCCAATTAGGAAATACATATTTTGTCTGAAATCAGAACGAATAAAGACATTTTCTTTTCTGTTTGAACCCTAAAGCCTCTGCTTTTCACATCTGTGACTGTACAGGCAAACACACACACACTGGTTGTGAGGAATGAGGCTTTTTTTAAAACGTAAAATGTATGTCTTCGGGAAACCTCCATTTCTGCTTGACTTTCCTCATACAATAGCTAGTTGTTGCAACCACAGTCTGTATTATGATCAGCTGATGTATTCTGTAGATAGCCTCTAATGTATTTTTGACTTCTTTAAAACTAAAGATACTTTGTGCCACACCTGAACTGACAATGGTGGTTTAGGGGACTCTATGTGCATTTAGGTAAGGCAGTGCAGAGGAGGTAGCTTGAGTTAATTTTAGTAACAATATTTAATATTGTTTATTTTCCAATTTGACGAACCTTGCCACATCCAGCAAGTACCCCTGACAGTTTTATACATTTACTCAGATTTGAATTTCTTTCGTCTTTGATGTTTGCAGTAGGGCGAATATTTCATTTTTAGCTATGGGTTAAGCATGTTTGCCACTTTGAAGGCTGGGATCGCCTCATACACCTCTGCTGAAATTCAGTCCAGGACAGTATCGCTTTTCCTACTTAATGTTGACAAATGATAAGAGTAAAATTTAAGCTGTTTTGAGTGGATTTGTTCCAGTTTCTCTTAACCGTGCACTATCAGCAGAAGATACTATCAAACTGACTTCCTTCTGTCCTTATATCCTCGCTGTATAATATTCTGAGCTGCACCTGGCAATTTCAATAGAGTGAATATACTGTTGTTAAAAACACATGGAATCTTTTGTGGTTGTCATGCGGCAGTTTTAGGCCACTGCATCCCTCTTGATGTATGCATTCAGTTTTATTTTCTTTGCAGTGCCACAGTACAAACAACAACAGCACTGGTATTTGATGGTGTGCTTCATTTTGCATTGTGCAAAAGTATCATGGTCCCATCATACGCATATTGTTTTGAATAATTATGTTTTTTGAGTAACTTGGTTTTATGTCTTGCCAGATTAAGATATCACCTCTTTCTAAATGAGGCTATGATTGGTCGTCGGCAGTTGTTGGTGATGCAGGAAGAGTGATGTCACTGGCACTGCTGATGACCTTTTCTACCTGTGATCCCTTTAATAAAAG
Source organism: Trinectes maculatus (assembly GCA_016785345.1). Lineage (NCBI taxonomy): Eukaryota > Metazoa > Chordata > Actinopteri > Pleuronectiformes > Achiridae > Trinectes > Trinectes maculatus. Next base: position 653,613 of record JAFBJQ010001469.1, read on the forward strand.
TGTTCATATTAAACTTGAGCCCTTGGTCACAGTAATTGTGGAAACATGATTGCAGTCATGGGATGTGACGTACATGCAAGTGCAATTGCATTCTTGATCTTCCTATTGTAAAATCACATACGGTTCCTTTACGCAACCATGCTTTTATGCCATAACAGGATATACAGACAGTTACTTAAAATTTAATTCATACAAGCTGTATCATTATCACCTGTTATGTCTAACAGGAGATGAGAGGGCAATTATGCAGGCCGATCAAAACACGTGTTTCATCCTGTCGCCGCAGCAATCGGCCTCATGCAAGTCACATGTCTGTCTCCCTACAAACAATCAGCTTTCAGGTCATGAGAATCCTTGTGTCACCGGGGAGAGAGAGACTGGTTATGGTCATGGGACCCGGCGTACGCATCACATTATCAACACTCACTGACATTTAATCCGCAACGGGCGAAAACGTTCAGGACAGACACGTTAACGAAGGCACCAAACAAATGCAGTGGAGTAAAACTGTGAGAGAAGACGAATCGTCTCACTTTGAGGAAGGTTTCTGGAACCGAGCGCCCTCACAGAGCTTTATTTGTTGTAGTTCTGGCCCGCAGTACAGACATTCCGGAAGAGGACACTGTGGACACTGTTCAGTTCATTCAGCTGACTGATTTTGTTGTTTACAGCCTCAAATCAACAATCCCTTACGTCAAACCCACAACGTGCATCATTACTATTTCCCTCTCAGGCCATTTGCAGACGCCGCTAATAAAAGCATAGCTGTTTTATGGAGTCATGCCTGTCTACACTGATCAGGAGTCTCCCGGTCCACTGTGTTGTTGTGGGGTCAGCACAGTGAATCCGGTTGTTGTTGTTCTTCTCATCAGCAGCAGTCCGGTTTCCTCTTGGTTTGTTTGTGATTGTCTTCTGTGCTGTCCCTTATCCCTGAATGCAACACAGACATAAATAAAACACTCAAAAATAAGAATAAGGTTAAAGAACAAATCCTCAAAACAGCAGTTTCCAGATGAGAGAGTAATAAAAGCTGGTAAATCAATATGATACGACTTTCTGACATCACAGGGACTCACTGATGATGTCACTGACGTCCCTCGAGCCGCTTTTCTCGAGCTCAGATAAAACGTTGGCCTCGAACGTCAGCGAGGCCACGCGTACGAACAGATCCCTGATGCCGTCTCCTGGAACAATAAGGACAGAGGAGGGAGCTCAGTGAGACCAAGAGAGGACACAGCAGAAAAGGGGGTTGGGGTTGTGATGTTGTGTTTTGTGATGCCGTGCGTTAAAATCCCACCTGATTTTGCCGACACAGCCCAATACTCTGCTCTGATTTCCTCCGAGAGTCTGATGGCTTCCTGCTCAGTCTGAGCCAGCTGATCCGGAGTCTGTGGAGAGGCGGCGACCACGAACATTATTCGGAGTTTCGATTAATTGATTAGTCAAACAACAGGAAATTAATCAGCATCCTTTTTTTAAAAAAAAAAAACAGTGTATATGTCATAGTAAACTGAATTTGTTTGCATTTCAGTCTGTTGGTGTCCAATTTATTAAAAAATATAAATCAAAAGGTATAATTTTCATCAATTTGGCAATTTATTTGATTATTACTTATTGTACTGTTTAATTCAGAATGGGACTTTAACTTTAAATATATTCAGTTTGCATTTAATAAAACAGTGAAAAGCAGTAGTTGATAACTTCCATGTCTGTTTTTTTTTTTTTTTTTCAATTAAATGTCACCCACACTGAGGTCCTTCTTGGTACCGACCAGGAACAATAAAACACTGGATGGGTCATTGTCTTTCATGGCGTCCTCTAGCCACTGCCTACACACACACACACACACACACACACACACACAAAGAGAGCTATACGTCTTGTAATGGCATTTTAATGGCGTCATCATTAGGTGGTCATGGGCAGTCCTTTACCTGGCATGTACTAACGAGCTCACACTGCTCAAGTCAAACACCACTATGATGGCTGGAGAAACGTGTGGAGACAAGAAGTGCGTTTGGGATTAAACCCTGTTGTCATTCAAACAGTTCCATCAGTCAAAGCTGTGAGGAGCAATAACAAACAGTGGCAGATGTGGAGCCACGTTCACCTTGTGCTCCTCTGTAATAGGTGGAGGCGATGCACTTGAACCGTTCCTGACCTGCCGTGTCCCACCTGAAACACACCAGATGATCCTTTAGCGCTTCACACTGGGGATTTTGTTGTAAATGTACAAAAAAAAATCGGAGACTACGCGGACTGAATCGGTTTGTGTCTGTGCGCTGTGGTGGTGGACTTACAGCTGCAAACTGAAGGGAACACCGAGAACTTCAAAGTGCTCCATCTCGAAATCCACACCGATGGTCGCTTTGTAGCTCTTATCAAAAGTCCCTTTACAAAAACTGACAAGGACAAAGAACAAGGGGGCAACAATTTGTTGTCAATGCAATGTGACATGAACACTGTAACAAGAGTCACAGTTCAACTCAGACTCCGGGTTTAAACTGATTCTGACTCATAATGAAAAAGCTCCTTTAACATCTAATGGTTGATTGCTCCCAACCTGCTGATGAGACACGTTTTTCCAACTGAGACGTCTCCCACCACGATGACCTTGGCAAAGTTAAAGCTGGGAAGAGAAAGTCAATACAACAGCTTGAAATACACAGCAGCGTGGTCAGTAACATCATGTGACACATATGATACAACCTCAACTTTTTTAAATTCTTCTCACAGTGAATTATAAAACAAACAGCTTTTACATTGATCCCATTGTTTCATAGAGTCTTACCTCAGTGTGCCTGCCTTCTGTACCTGACAAGCAGCCATCACCTGTGGGTGGAAGCCATTGTTGGTGTGGAGTGCTGCATCTGGACTAAAACACTGGGACGTAATGGGAAAAAAACGCACATGGACTTGCTTTAGTGTTTCTGTCCATCAGTTATTATTTCAACGTTATCAGTCATTAAAACAGGCCTTAATTGTGTTTTAACCACAGTTTATTGGTGTGTGTGTGTGTGCGTGTGTTCGCGCACGTGCATGCACATCTAACCTTTGGGAGCTGAGTAATGACACGGTCCCTCTTCATAGGATTCAACATGCTGCTACAGTGGAGCACCACACAAATGCATATGTGCACACACACACGCACGCACACACACACGCACACACACACACACGTGCACACACGCCCTCAAGCTGCCACTTTCACACTGTTTTTGCTCATCACCCCTTCCACAAAAGCAGAAATCACCAACTCCTGTCCAGTTTTCCTGAGACAAAGTAAAGCAAAAAGAAGAAAAAACAAAACAAGTTCTCTTTGTTTGTTATTGTTAGAATAAATGGAAGAAAGAGCTGCTGAGGAGCAAACTGTGACTGCTCAGTCCCCACAGAGCCCTGATCATGGAGTCAGTCTGTGATCACATAAAATAACACTGAGACAAAGTGAAGCACAAAGAATCACAAGTCCTCTGAGACGCTGCTTCATATGTGAAACAACCTACCAACCAAATACCTACAACAATGTACACACAGTACATCACATAGTACTTCACAGTACTATGTGAAATACTTTGTGTGGCATTGCTGCGCCACAAACAAGTTTTCTTTTTTGTTATAATTTGACTGAGCAGAAAAATGTGTCTGATTAAAAACAGCAGCTTCTATCTGGAGTTATATTGTGAAATGGAAGTGAGGTGAGCAGCTGTACCTGAAAGAGCTGGATGGTCAGAGGCTGAGGAAGAAAATGTGATGTGGGTCTGCAGATGTGATGTCCAACGAAGACACATTCAAATGACGCTGGGCTTTTCCTCCACACACAATCACACACAGAGAGACACACACATAATGTATACACACACACACACACACAGACCGGCTGCCACTTAATGGCACTCCGAGTAATTACTGAAGAAAAACAGCCCCAACAGCGCCGCTCTGCGGCTTTATGCTATTCTAACTAAATTCAGATTATTGGAGATTATTTTTCAGGTTTTTTTTATTTCTTGTACTTTTATGAAAGCGACAAGTAATGAGGGTAAAAGGGAAACATGATTTAAAAACCCCAGATTTTTCCTTTTGTCCAGCTTTTAAATAAAAAAAAACATGTATTATTATTATTATTATTGGTTGTATTGTAATAATCATCACCATTATTGTTTTTATTGTCATTATCATTATGAAATATAAGTGGGAAATTTAATTATACATATTATTATATTAAAATCCTTATAGCGTTTACTGGAACCTTGTGTTTTTAGTTACAGTCTATCGGCGTCCTGCTGTTCACCCTCCGGTACAGCAGGTGGAGTCATGGCGTGTTCATGTCTGTTCGTGCGTGTGACGTATTATTCCTGCGACGCTCGGTGAGGGTTTATAAACCCTCCCTTACACGCTGTTGGTCTCTCTCTCGCTCTCTCTGTGGATCTCTCGTGTTATCGTCCGTGTTGTACCTACTTCTGCAGTTTTATTGGCCCTTTTCAGCAGACTTCAGTTCATATAAAGTTACAGCAGTTAATAGTAATTACTCATCGTTTAAGCTGTGGTTTGTGTTTTCAGTTAAAACCTGTTAGTGCTGCTTTGGCCTCAGGCTCCTGCAGCCACGTGGTGAGAACTGAACGATGGAGAAAAGAAAAGGTAAAAGCGCCCCCTTAACGTCAATATCTCGCTGCACTTTAACTTTGTACATGAATGGTCTTAATGTGGCTGTGTGTAAGAAAACTGTGAAAAAAGGGAATCAGTGGCCTGTGGTGTTTTATCTTTGTTGAACTCGGTGAAGTTAAAATGCTTAATGCGTTTTAATATAAACATCTGTATTTGAATATAGAAATGTGCTATTTAGTTTAATGTGAAAATCATCTTCCACTTATTTTTAGTCCCTGACTGTGATTTATTTTTTTTTTCACTCTTGCAGGTCTTGGCATGACTTCAATAAATGCAGTAATGATCCCAGTGTCTCCTCATCTCCACAGAAGGTGAGTGACTGAAGGCAACGCCACTATGTCCAGTGGTAGAGTCTATGATGAAAACTGTGAATAGGAAGTGCCGTCTGATGCGACAACTGACGATGTTTCTTGATCACTGTTCTGAGCCTGAAAGCCTGAAAAACTCTTCCATCTTTACATGCTGTCAGTGGAACTTACTGGCTTTGTTTTGTGTCTTTAACAAAGGTCAAAATGTGCCATTACAAGATGATGGAAAGTGAATGAAAAGACTAAGGTAGGTTGTAGAAATGCACTTTTATTTGTTTCAAACATCAAGTTTTATGGAATCTGACGTGAAACAGCTGTAATCACCAGCAGATTATCCAGTGAACATTCTCTAAACATGATGATGCAGATGGTGTTCCTGCCAAAATGTCGCTGTTAACAATGTAATTTCCTTCTGTAGATCTTGAGCTGCCATAAGAGATGGTGATGCCATGAAAATACACCTGCTGATAAGAGCTGGTGGAAACAATGGGTAAGTAAATACATCTGAATTAGTGCGGTGCTCATAGGAAAGTTTGCAATGATGAAAACCTGGAGTAGGAAGTGCCGTCAGATGCGATAACTGACGATGTCTCAACCACTTTTCTGAGAATTTAATTGTTCTCAAGTGATGTCTCCAATGACTTAAGTAATACTCTCATTCCTTCTTTTGGTGTTTCCCCACAGCATTTACATGCTGCCAGCTCCACCAGCTGACTGAGCGTTACACATGTGTGAGTTTTTCATATTCTTTAAATAAAAATGGTTTGCTCCTGTTGTGATGAAATCTAAACTGAAATAGCTGGAATTACCGGCAGATTGCTCAGTGGTGATTATTAGTTTTCTGAACACAAAAGGACACAAGCTTCTTGTCACTACTTGACTTTATTTACTTTACTAAAGCTTCTGACATGTTTGAATTTATGTTTTGTTAAAAAAGGCTGGTTTCTGAAAGAACATTGAAAGGAAAGGCTTTCAGCTCTGCCTCATCCATCACTCTGCCAGTCTGACCCTGTCCAGTGAGTTTTAAATATCCATATTTTATATGCTGATTTCAGCATCCATCTATTGTTGTGATGAAACTAAAACTGAAATAGCTGGAATTACCGGCAGATTGCTCAGTGGTGATTATTAGTTTTCTGAACACAAAAGGACACAAGCTTCTTGTCACTACTTGACTTTATTTACTTTACTAAAGCTTCTGACATGTTTGAATTTATGTTTTGTTAAAAAAGGCTGGTTTCTGAAAGAACATTGAAAGGAAAGGCTTTCAGCTCTGCCTCATCCATCACTCTGCCAGTCTGACCCTGTCCAGTGAGTTTTAAATATCCATATTTTATATGCTTATTTCAGCATCCATCTATTGTTGTGATGAAACTAAAACTGAAATAGCTGGAATTACCGGCAGATTGTTCAGTGGTGACTCTTGGTTTTCTGAACAGTAAAAGCTGCATTACACTGCACAATTTCAGGAAATTATTTTTTGACTAACACATTTCTTTTTATCCTTCAGATTTAGGTAGAGGTGGCTGTTGCATCTTCCCCTTACTCTTCTCTACAACCAAGTGGTAAGATGTTTAAATTTTGATGTAGCATGTTAGCACTTTGGACAGTCTTGACTGACCCCTGCTGGGGACAATTGGTTACTACTGCAGCAAATAGTGACACATCATAAAATAAAGAATGTGAATGGTTTTAAAAGGAAAACATGTGGTAGTTTTATAATGACTGTACCATAAAATATGAATTTTCACATTTCAGTATTTCAGTGAATATCACTGACACTAAGTGGTTTTAAATGTTTTCTAATCTGAGTCAACTTTTTTTCTGCAGATACGGGGAGAGACAGAAACTAATATGAAGACAGACGTCAGCCTGTTTGTTAAACTTAAAGATATCACCAAATGATTCATATTAAATATTATGTCTATCAAAATGGCTTGTTGGTGGTTGTTTCTTTTTGAGCCTATAATATATCCCTTCCCTGGTTCATCCCCCTCCCCTTCATGAAATTTAAGAGAAACTGGTTCAGGAGATTTTGAATAAAGCTACAAAAGTCTGCACTGACACTAACGACAAAAAGGTTCCGCTTTGAAATAAGCAGCTAAACTTGTTTGGTCAGGTGGAAGTGTAAAGTGTAATTCCTGAGGGCCTCTTTGTCTTTCAGTAAGTAAATATGCACCCAGCCCCCTGCGGTAACTTGAACATAATGTTTACTGTTTACTGGCCTGGAGGTTGCTGGTGTAAGATCTTCTTCATGATTTTTGTCCTCATTCACTAAATCTAATTTGGTATTGAAAACGCATTGTGGACAAGATTTGTTGGATTAATCCCAATTTGGTCCGGATAAGATCATGGAGGTTGGGTGTTGTTTGCTAAAGAATCCCAACCCTTGTCAAGCATGTAGATGTCATGTTAAAACGTGCAACAGTTGGTGAGTGTTATTACCTGTGACTGGTGGTTTTACAGGCATTTAAGGGCCGACACATGGTGACACCTTTGTGTGTCTGGCAGTGTCTTTGTTTTTTTTTCTCTCTCCTAATTTCAGGTTTATGGTTTGCGTTAAGAAAAATCTGACTCCACAATATGTCAGAACTTGACAGCTCATGTCAGGTGATAACATGCAAACATCACTCCAGTATATACCAATAATCGTAACAGATGTTGACATAGAACAGTCTGTATTTTTAGGTGGAAACTCTTGTGTATTGTGGTTGTATTACCAGCGCTAATGAAAATAAAAACAACAATAAGAAGAAAAGTTTTGTGTGAGTACAAAACATGCGGATTAGATTACTATTCAAACACATAGCCCTGCAGATCAAATTACATGAGGTGACTCTTACATCTAATCAGTGGACACAAACTCACTGGAATCCAAAAGGAAGCAGAGAAGTAAATGAATGAGCAGCTGACTATAAAACATTAAGTTGTTTCTTATTCTAAAATAATCTATGCTGAACGTGTTTGTAAGTTTTTATGTGCATGACAGCTCTCTGGTGCAAATGTTGCCAGGGGCAAAATTCACTCACTTTTCCATCAATGTGAAGAACAAACACAAACTCGCAGAAGGTTTGTAAAACACCAGTGGCTCAACAAGCGAAGACAGACGTGTGCGTACAGGGTCTGACATTTTGGGGGCCTCAAGGAGGATGAAATTACAGACACGTCAAGCAGGCTTCAGCTGAAAACATCTCAGGTGTCCTCATAGTAAAATCCCTCAGAGGGAAGAGCCGCCCCCAGACCTAAAACAAAGCCCAGAATGAGTGAGAGGCATCGAGTCTCCTGCATCGTCCACACAACCACAGGTGGCTCCTCCTGTGAGGAAGCAGCAGGTGTTTATTACCTGAACACCACTCGTCTCTGAGACACTTTTATTAGATTTTTTTTGCCCTTCCTTGGTTCATCCCCCTCCCCTCCATGAAATTTAACAGAAATCGATTGAGTAGATTTTGAATAAAGCTAAAAAAGTTTGCACTGACGCTAACGACAAAAAGGTTCCTCTTCATAACAAGCCACTAAACTTGTTTGGTCAGGTGGAAGTGTAAAGTGTAATTCTGAGCACCTCTTTGTCTTTCATTATGTAAATATGCACCGAGTTTGGTCCGGATAAGATCATGGAGGTTGGGTGTTGTTTGCTAAAGAATCCCAACCCTTGTCAAGCATGTAGATGTCATGTTAAAACGTGCAACAGTTGGTGAATGTTATTACCTGTGACTGGTGGTTTTACAGGCATTTAAGAACCGACACATGGCAACGCCTTTGTGTCCTTCAGTGTCTTTGCTTTTTTTTCTCTTCTAATTTCAGGTTTATGGTTTGCATTTGGAAAATTTGGACTATTTGGAATATGTCAGAACTTGACAGCTCATGTCAGGTGATAACATGCAAACATCACTCCAGTAGATGCAAATAATCGTAACAGATGTTGATATAGAACAGTCTGTATTTTTAGGTGAAACCTCTTGTGTATTGTGGTTGTATTACCAGCGCTAATGAAAATAAAAACAACAATAAGAAGAAAAGTTTTGTGTAAATACAAAACATGCGTATTAGATTACTATTCAAACACATAGCCCTGCAGATCAAATTACATGAGGTGACTCTTACATCTAATCAGTGGACACAAACTCACTGGAATCCAAAAGGAAGCAGAGAAGTAAATGAACGAGCAGCTGACTATAAAACATTAAGTTGTTTCTTATTCTAAAATAATCTATGCTGAACGTGTTTAAGTTAAGTTTTTATGTGCATGACAGCTCTCTGGTGCAAATGTTGCCAGGGGCAAAATTGACTCACTTTTCCAACAATGTGAAGAACAAACACAAATTCGCAGAAGGTTTGTAAAACACCAGTGGCTCAACAAGCAAAGACAGACGTGTGCGTACAGGGTGTGTGAAGTGGCATGAACAGGGCCAGATAGCTGGGACAGATAGCTTTGAAGTTTGCCCAGCTCTTCGAAGTCCAATCTTCTATCACGTCTTCAAAAATTGCAACTTAGACTCAAAAATAATCCTGTCAGTATAGGCGCCGTGATGGTTACTGCAGTGGCCTGTTTAGCTCATCGGTTTTCCGATGAGCACGGCATTTAATAATTGCTATGGCTTTTGGTAATAACATTTTCCTCAGTGGTTAGCGTAGTGTGGGTGTGTGTCTGTCTACTAAACTCTCTCAGGTATTACCTCATCTCCTACTCTCACTGAGATTTGGATGTACTGCTTATCTTTTGAAATGTGTGTGTGTGTGTGTGTGTGTGTGTGTGTGTGTGTGTGTGTGTGTGTGTGTGTGTGTGTGTGTGTGGGTCAGGTGTGGGTGTTCACTCCTGCACTTGTAAAGCTTTCTTGATGATGGGATTCAAGTCCCATCAGCAGCGTGACATGCGGGGTGGACCTTGGTTCTTGGAACCATCCTGACAGTTTCTCTGACAGGTGGACATCAGCTGCTGCTCCCTCACCGCCTTCTTCTTGTGTCTTTTTTCTCCTCCTCAAGCTGGTGCAGTTTATTCTTTATGTGGAGTTCTTTCTCCAGGCCGAAGCAGCCCTTGGATCTGTGACTCTCAGGGTCGAGGTGTATCTCTGGGCTTTGTGCTCTCTTCCCTGACCACTTGTTTTCTTTACAGCATCTCCGCATTGTGCTGTAACTTCGTCATCATCTGTGTCGCTTGAGTCGGTGTCAGAGAGACGGTCCGATGTCACAGTGGAACTTCCCCATATCCGCTACTGAGCTGTGTTACGTACATCATCAAGAGTCATGGTGAAATTCCCTTCTAACTGTCCCTGTACTCTTTTCCCTTATTCTCTCTTGTCATGACACATTGTCCCGACTCTGCCTCCAACTCCGGATGTGGGGCGGAGCGGCTAACCATGGAGGTGCTGTAGAGTGAGTTTTTTCTAATGGTGAGTCAGTCTGAGTGCTGGCAGACCTTTTCTCTCTCTCCACTTGTATCATCTGATTACGTGCTCTACTTTGCTTCAACCAGTCTCATACCTCCTTTTCTTTGGCTCTTTTATTTATTTAACTTATAACTGGCTTTTGTATCTCTCCTCTCGCCATGTCTCAACTCCCTCTCCACCTCGTCACAACATTCTAAGTTAACGTCCAGTTTCTCTTGTTTCTTCTTCTTCTTCTTAATTACTATTATATTTATTTAAGGTATGTATTTATTCTACTTAATCCTTACGATCTACAGTTTTCCTATGTGGCCTCTTTTATCTAACTCATTCATACTTTTTTGATACTGCAGAGTTAATTTACAACCTCCCTACGGCCTCCCTTCCTCCTTAGCTCTATGTACACTTTCTTTGTACACAAAAAAAAAAAAAAAAACCTCTCTCACTTTGACCAACTCTGTAGTCCTTTTAATAAAACAAAAATTATTTCACTTTGACCAACTCTATGGTCCTTAAAAAAAATCTCTTACTCAACTTAATAATAACCGGTTTTGTAACTTCTTGCCCTCATGAGTTACTGGTTGTTTTTTTTTTTTTTGCCCGTACAGACCTGTTTCTTTCATGAGAATTTTGGATTTTTATCTCAGTCTTACTCAGGAGTACACAGCGGTATCCACAGAGGCCACAACTTATTCTCTTTAACTCACTTTGAACTATTTCACTTATGTTTCTCTCTAAACTCGAATTTACAAAGTTCATACACACTTCACATACACACACTCATTCAGCCTTGGCTATAAATCACATGCACTGTACTTTCATTCAGTTTTCTTCAGTGATGTTAGTAAATCTAAGAACTCTTTACACATTACTTTAAAAAAAAATCGATTATTTTCAGGAGAGAATTATATCAAAATAATAGACTTGTGTGGCTTTGGCACTGCACTCCCGACCCAACCGGTTCATAGCAGACAAAGGCTCTGCTTACCTTAGGTGGTTGCCATCTTTGTGTCTGTTGCACAGTCCAGTCTCTCCACGTCCTTGGACTCGACCTTCTTCACTCCTGGCTGGCTCGCCAAATGAAGTGCCATGAACAGGGCTCAAAGCTGGGCCAGATAGCTTTAAAGTTTGTCCAGGCCTTTGTAGTCTAATCTTCTATCACGTCTTCAAAAATTGCAACTGAGACTCAAAAATAAACACTCAAAAATCACTGGATGTTCTCTGACTCAAATACCATACGAGTTTAATGACAGTTACAGAGTAAAAGCACAATAAGCTCGGACTTGTTCCGGAAAACCCAGCAACAACCCATTCTCTGCTGCTCAAACTCTTGCTTATATACTGTGGAGACCCCTGCCCTACTTTTCAAATGGGCTCTCATATACACACACTTTAAACATTAAAACATGAAACAGTATTCTCTATTTTATCAAACTGTGTAAGGTAAAAGAAATCTAAAAAATGTTAAACTAAGTTATGGATCTTATACAACATATACTTGACAAGGAATGTGTAGGGATCTGGTTGTTCTACATCTGACAATTTGGGGGCCTCAAGGAGAATGAAATTACAGACACGTCAAGCAGGCTTCAGCTGAAAACATCTCAGGTGTTCTCATTGTAAAATTCCACAGAGGGAAGGGCTGGCTCCAGGCCTAAGACAGAGTCAATATGAGTGAGAGACAGTCTGCTGCATCGTCCACACAACCACAGGTGACTCCTCCTGTAAGGAAGCAGCAGTTGGTCAAAACAGGTCCCGGAGAATTTTATTACCTGAACACCACTCGTCTCTGAGACACTTTTATCAGATTTTTCAGGTCTTCTGTTTTTGAGAGTCCGTCTGAAGCCTCCAGTCAACATGCAGGAATCGGGAACGTGCACCTCTGTCATCAACTTGCGCTACCAAGAGGGCAGTGAAGGGAGCCCCTCCAACCCTGCGAAGTTCAACGACCAGGATTACGTGCAGCTGAAAGACTACCATGTCCGCAAAAGGTGGCTGTTTGTGGACAACACCTTCCCACCAAACAGCCGTTCTCTGGGAGACCTGCCCGATTTTTGCAAGAGTCACGAGGACAATATGGAGTGGCTTCGACCAGCTGTACGATACTTCATCTAATCTGAATCTAATCTGATTTGTATCATCAGTGTCCATGTTTACATTTTATTTATATGAATGTATGCATTTATTTTCAGGCCTCTCTATCTTCACTGTATTTCCTTTGTTTTCTTGTTCAGGACATTTTGAAAAGGCAGCAAAACAGCGGTGAACCAGTTTTCCTTAAAGATGGTGCGTCCCGCTTTGACTTTGGTCAAGGCATGATCGGTAAGCAAGAATTTCTGGTTTTTCTGGTTAGTGTTGGTGTTGAAAATGTGAACCATTTTTTTTGCAGAAACAATAATACTGATAATCAATAAAGAAAGAACTCAGGGAGGATGTGAGGCAGCAAAAAAAAGGTTTATTTACAATATTTAAATGAAAAGATAAACAATGAACAAAAGTTCGAAAAAATGTGGGGGGAAGAGGGAACTGTGGGGTTTGTGCCAAACAAAACAACAAAGTACAGTTGAACAGGGCCAAGCTCAACTACCTGTGAGAAACAAAAGAAAACAAAAGGCCTGTCTATCTTATCTACAAAAATGTCTTAAAATAATAAAAGTACAGCGGTGGCAACAACCCATAACTTAGTGAAATAACATAATTTGTGCCTACGTATGTGAATGTTTGAATTTATGTTTTGTTAAAAAAGGTTGGTTTCTGAAAGAACATTGAAAGGAAAGGCTTTCAGCTCTGCCTCATCCATCACTCTGCCAGTCTGACCCTGTCCAGTGAGTTTTAAATATCCATATTTTATATGCTTATTTCAGCATCCATCTATTGTTGTGATGAAACTAAAACTGAAATAGCTGGAATTACCGGCAGATTGTTCAGTGGTGACTCTTGGTTTTCTGAACAGTAAAAGCTGCATCACACTGCACACTTTCAGGAAATTATTTTTTGACCAACACATTTCTTTTTATCCTTCAGATTTAGGTAGAGGTGGCTGTTGCATATGAATGTATGCATTTATTTTCAGGCCTCTCTATCTTCACTGTATTTCCTTTGTTTTCTTGTTCAGGACATTTTGAAAAGGCAGCAAAACAGCAGTGAACCAGTTTTCCTTAAAGATGGTGCGTCCCGCTTTGACTTTGGTCAAGGCATGATTGGTAAGCAAGAATTTCTGGTTTTTCTGGTTAGTGTTGGTGTTGAAAATGTGAACCATTTTTTTTGCAGAAACAATAATACTGATAATCAATAAAGAAAGAACTCAGGGAGGATGTGAGGCAGCAAAAAAAAGGTTTATTTAGAATATTTAAATGAAAAGATAAACAATGAACAAAAGTTCGAAAAAATGTGGGGGGAAGAGGGAACTGTGGGGTTTGTGCCAAACAAAACAACAAAGTACAGTTGAACAGGGCCAAGCTCAACTACCTGTGAGAAAGAAAAGAAAACAAAAGGCCTGTCTATCTTATCTACAAAAATGTCTTAAAATAATAATAGTACAGCGGTGGCAACAACCCATAACTTAGTGAAATAACATAATTTGTGCCTACGTATGTGAATGTACAGGGTATCCCAGTCTTACCTCAGCTCTCCTACCTCCCCACCACAAACCTTTCTAAACCAAGCAAAGTCAGAGAGAGAGAGAGAGAGAGAGAGCAGAATAAGGAGGCTTTTAAAAGGTGTCCTCCGTCTCTGATTGGCTGCTTGGCTGCTTGGCTCATACTCCAGCCAATCCACAGCTCTTCTAGAGCTCACAAGTGGCAACCAGTCTCTCCACTTGGCACCTGCAGGACAAAGGGAGGAGAGAGAGACACGGACACACACACACACACACACACACACACACACACACACACACACACACACACACAAATATACGTAACAATGACATTCTCTTAATTTTCTAGGGAATAGCTGGTTTTTGGCTGCGATTTCCTCCCTGACGCTCAAAAAGGGCGTGCTGGTGCAAGTTGTTCCTATGGAGCAGTCCTTCGAGGACTATGCAGGAATATTTCACTTCAGGGTAACAATTTAAATGCTATCAAGGGTATTAACACAATATATTGAAATGCTTCCATCACTGAACCTGTTCTGCATCCTTTGTGTGTCAGTTTTGGACATATGGCAAGTGGGTGGATGTCGTCATTGACGACTACCTGCCAGTGATAGACAACCAGTTGCTCTTTGTGTTCAGCAAAGGGGGGAATGAGTTCTGGGCTCCTCTGCTGGAGAAAGCGTATGCCAAGTATGTCAGCAACTCAATGATCCTAATGTATCAAACAGCTGATAACACCAGATTCAAGAATTCCAAATGCTAAAAGACAAGTATATCCTGTATTTTATGTCTGTCGCCTTCAGAGTGTGTGGTTCATACGCAGATATGAACTTTGGGTTACCATCAGACGCCTGCAAGGATTTCTGTGGAGGTGTGAGCATGGAATATCCACTGGGGGAGGCCCTCCCTCCGGGCCATGATGTCAAACTTTGGCAATCACTTGTCAGAGCCACAGGATGCAATTCCATGATTTGCTGCGGGACGCCTCCGAGAAATGTGAGAAATTATTTCTTAGAAGAAGATAACGTGAAAAAAAGTCATTGTGGTGATCATGTGATATTTGTATTTTTTTCAGGAAAATTACGAGAGCACCGTGGGGCCCTCTGGACTGGTGGATGCACATGCATATTCTGTCACAGGCGTCACTGAGGTCAGCTGGAGCTGGAAAAACAAGCCTTTTCACATCTGTCCATGTTAATTTGGAATTGGTTCTAGATTCTGTATGAAACGTGTTTGCAATGTACTCATTTCATTTGTCACTTGAACGTTTCATCTTAAGGTCGAGTATCACGGTTCCAAAGTGAAGCTGGTGCGACTCATGAACCCTTGGGGTGAACAGGAGTGGACCGGAAAGTGGAGTGACAAGTAGATAAATCAAACACACAAGCACCTTTAACAACCCACACAAGTGTGTGTTTGTGTGTGCGCGCGCCTGAATGTAGTACTAATTTGCCTCTTGTGTCCAGGTCGCCCATGTGGAACGAAGTCAGCCCTGAAGATCGTGAAAAGTGCTTCAATCACGACAATGGAGAGTTCTGGTACATTAGCAAAATGAATATATGTTGGGTTTTTTTTCCTCTTGTATATAAACACAACTTCATCTACAGTGTGTGCTTGGCCTTTTTGTCAGGATGGAGCTGGAGGACTTCTGTCGTCATTTCATTCTGTTGTCCATTAGCTGTGAGAACCCCAACTTTATTGATGGTGACCACAGCTGCCAGTGGAAATGCATGAGCTATGAGGGCAGCTGGGTGGCAGGAAAGTCTGCAGGTGGCACCCTGAGTGAATGTGAGCCCAGTTCACCCTGAATTCAATAGACTTAATTACCAGTTGCAACAGTCCACATGTTTTTTTCTGTCTGTTTCCTTCTATGAGTGCAAGGACAAAAACACCACTTTTATTGTTAATGTTTATTGTTACATGCAGATACCTTTGAGACAAATCCTCAGTATCGCATCCAGGTGAGTGTCATCGATGAGAAGGAGCCAGGAGACGAGAACATCGTGCTTTCCCTCATGCAGAAACCTTATCGGAGCACTCGCACTCAAGGACGACTCTTTCCAATTGGACTTTCCATCTATAAGGTCTGCCATTCGCACATTGTACCCATTAAATATCAACAAATATCACATAGTTTGAAAACTGTATAATGACACTCTTCTCATTTCAAATCAAACAGATTCCGCCTGGGGTAAGCACGAATAACCCACTTTAATTTTGCGCATGCAAAAACATTCAAATAACCTGAATACAGAAAGACCCGTCAACAATTTCACTACATGTAAAAAAGGTAATTTATACTTGCAGACCCCAAACAAAGCAGTGGAAACCCCCTTCTTTTACGCAAACAATGCTGTAAAGGATCAAGGAATTTACACCACGAATAGGGAACTGATTGAGGTGCACAGTCTGGAGCCCGGAGAGTACGTGATCATCCCGTACACCTTGAAACCCTTCATGACTGCAGACTTCATTCTCACCGTCTACACCAAGTCTGAGTGTAAGATCAGGTAAAGACATATGATATTTGAAGTCTCCCACTGGAGACTTTTATTCCAGTTCCAATCGTAACATCTGAAGTAAATAATAATAATAATGACTTAAATTTATATGGTGCCTTTCAAGAGACCCAAAGTCGCTTTACAACTAGAAAAAGAACACACAAATCAACAAATAAACAAGCAAAACACAAGACCCCACAGACAACATGAGAGACAGGGTGTAGGGGGATTACTGAATGAAAGCCATGTTGAACAGATGAGTTCTGAGGGTGGTTTTGTAAATGTCCAGTGACTGGGCGTTGCGTATATCAGGGAGGAAAGAGTTCCAGAGGGTGGGTGCGGAAAGGCTGAAGGCCCGATCCCCAAATGTGTGGAGTTGGGAGCGAGGAATGGAGAGCAGACCGGAGTCCGGGATGAAGTATGGAGATGAAGGAGGTCAGACAGGTAGTGGGGGGCCAGGCCATGTAGGGACTTGTAGGTGAGGAGTAGGATTTTGTATTTTATAAGGTACTTGACCGGGAGCCAGTGAAGGTGAATGAGGGTGGGGGTGATGTGCTGCCAGGGTCTGGTACAAGTGAGGACCGTAGCAGCTGAGTTTTGGACAAACTGGAGCCTGTCCGGGGTTTTGTTGGAAACCCTGAACAGGACACCATTGCAATAGTCCAACTGGGAGGTGATGAAGGAGTGAATGAGTTTTTCTGCCACAGAATCGGAGAGTGATGGTCGGAGTCTGGCAGTATTTTTCAGTTCACGTAGTTTTGGTGATGGATTTGATGTGGGACTGGAATGAGAGGGTGGAGTCGAGGAGCATCCCCAGGTTGTGGACCTCTGGGGATTGAGAGATGGTAGAACCATTTATTGTCAAGAGAAAATCACCAACATTCCTAAGCAGGGTCTTGGGGGCCACCACCATGAGCTCTGTTTTATTGCTATTTAGTTTGAGTAGATTTGATGATGTCCAGGTTTTTATTTCAAGGAGGCAGTTGACCAAAGTTTGAGGGGGGAGGTGGGCAGAGGGTTTTGTGCTGATGTAAAGCTGAGTGTCGTCTGCATATGAGTGAAAGTTGAGATTATGGTGGCAGATGATTTTGCCTAAAGGGAGCACGTAGATATTGAACAGAAGGGGGCCAAGCACTGAACCTTGGGGGACACCATGGATAACAGGGGTGGAGGAGTTTCAATGCTCATAAAAACTAAATGATTTATTAATTCACAAGGGCTGGTATTGGCGTCTCTGATGTGTCAGGCTTGAGGCCTGGGGCCTCATATGTTTATATATGTATGTATGATGGTTCAGCGCATCATTGTTGCTAAGTGAAAATAGAGCAGCATGATGACAATTGAAAAAAATGTGTAATAAGAGAAAGCGACTGCCGTTGTAACTAGCAGAAGTTTTAACACTTTCTCCTCCACATCCACAGTCACCATGAAAAACATGATCATGATGATGACGACGACAAACCGACCGATACCCAGACTCATCCCGCCATAGACGTGAACAATGATCCCAACTACGTGCTGTTCAGTCGCTACGCTGATCAGGTGTGATATGTTTTTATTTTTTTAACCTGGCTTCAGTTTTTTTTTCTTTTCTCTCTCCACTGACCTGTTCCTCTTGTCTTCTGATTGTGATGTGTGCATGGCGTGTTGTCAGAACGGCGAGTTGAATGCCATTCAGCTCCAGAAGCTCCTCAATGAAAACTTCCCTCACGGTGCGTTGATTGAAAAAACTTTCCAAAGCTTTGTGCATTTCTTTTGTGTTGTAAGTTTGACTTCTTTCTCCCCGTCCACAGGAACCTGCAATGGATTTGATCTGGATATCTGCCGCAGTATGGCCGCTATAGTGGACGTATCCTTATTCAGTCATATTTTGCTGCACTTATGTTGCAGACCAACTTGCAATTTCAGGTCTGAGAGATCAAACGTAAAGTTATGTTATTCTTGCCAGGAGGAAATTCGTTTTCCGTCCTTAATGTGTCTCCAAGACTCAACAAGTGATGACAACGACCTTCACTGAATTCCTGGCTCTGTGGAAGAAGATTCATGAATACAAGGTAATGTGCATGTTTCAACGAATTCCACTGGATTCATTATTATTCTGTGTTGCTAATAATGTCAAAAACAGCACATATGTTTTAATTGTTCTGTAAATATTTGGTATATATTGGTAAAAATGTGGTAAATATTTTTTGCAGAGTCTCTTCCATTGCTCTGATTTGACTCGCAATGGAACGTTATCCAACTTTGAGCTTCAGAAGGCCATTAAGTCTTCAGGTAACAGTGTTTGTCGCTGCATTAGGGAACATGCGTCATGTTTAAACACAGCAATGAAAGAATGTACATTTTCTTTTCATCTGCACCAGGGATTGATGTGAGTGACTCCAGGGTGAAGCAGATGATGTTTCGTTATTCAGGCCAATCATCCACCACCACGCTGGAGAGTTTCATTGCACTCATGATACGCCTGGAAAAGTCACTGAGTGAGTGTCATCCATCAATCACACCATTTTCATAAGCCCATAATGTTGAGAAATTACATTTTTTGTTTACTCAGATGAATGAAGACAGTAAAGTGTCAGAGCTAAATCCCCCTTGAATCTCTGCAGTAAATGAGACCACAAAAAACGAATTTCATGTTAGAAAAATAAATGAACATTGAGTAATGAATGTTTTCTTTAACAGATGTTTTCCAGCAAAAATCACATGATGGTGTGATGGAATTGAAATGGGATGAGGTGAGTCTATTTGTGCTTAGTGCCCCCTTTACTTGTGTAAAAGTAGTGAAGGTGTAAGAAATAAGTACTTAATGCATTATCTATATATTTTTAGTCAACTTTATATTAAATAACACAATTATTTAATTACAATGAATAAAGCACTTTGGATTAAGTTTTTTAATGACTGATGTATTCATGTATACAACTCATCTTGTGTAGTTGGTCAAGTTGTTGCTCATTTTAACATCTACACCATGTTTGATCAGTTTATTATATATTTACAACACATATAGTCCATATTTTAAATGTGCATATGTCAAATCCATGGATTGTGTGTAGAAATATTAGCTAAAGCTGCTAAATAAATGTAAAGAAGTAAAAAAAAGCACAGTACTGA
The DNA here is from genome assembly GCA_016785345.1 of Trinectes maculatus. Classification (NCBI taxonomy): domain Eukaryota; kingdom Metazoa; phylum Chordata; class Actinopteri; order Pleuronectiformes; family Achiridae; genus Trinectes; species Trinectes maculatus. The sequence continues at coordinate 673,177 of JAFBJQ010001469.1, forward strand.
AGTAAATGTACCAAAATTGCAGTGTGCATCTAACAGATACTAAAAAAAATCAACAAATTATCTTCTTTTCATTTCAGTGGTGCAACTACTTTATGTACAACTAGACCAAAGTTTGTCAAAGAAGCACATGTGACGCACACTAGACGATTCCTGCAGTTCAACCCTTCTCCTATTGTAACAAAGGTGGTTCTCCACTGAATCTGTAGAGCAGTAATATGTTTCTTTGATTATATGTTCTCTTTGGAATATTGAGGTATGAGGTACACAGAACAAAGAGGAAGCAGCAACAGAAATTTATTTTATCATCTCACCACGGGCTACAACAGAAAGACACAAAATCGCAGAAAAAAAACTGAATGAAGACATCACTGTCCACACTTGTGACATTCTTCATAACAATGAATATTTGGACAAAGAAGAAAGTGACTCTTCTTGTCGGATTTATTGACAAATAAACACTACAATTTAACATGGGTCTTATCCTCTTCTGTTCAGTGATGCTTGTGTTGTGTGCTGGATAGATGTTAGTCCTCCTCCTTGTCAATGTAGCTCTTACAGGCAGAGCGTGCCATCTGTCTGGCCAAATACCTCTCTCTCGCTGAACTCACAGTGTGATCATTGCTGCGCTTTGCAAACTTATTTTGTGTCCCCTCTTCCTCTTCTCCCTGTGCTCCAGCTTCTTTCTTCTTTTCTGGCTCTTTTTCTTCTTCCCTCACTGCCTCTTCCTTCTCTGCCTCCTCAATTAACTCCTTCTCTTCTTCTTGATCTTTGTCCTTCTGCTCATCCTCAGCTGGATTCTTCCTCTTCTCTCTTTCGCCATTATTATCCCTCTCTCTTTCTTTGGGACTCCTTGCCCTCTTCCCGTGTCGGTCGTCCCTCTCTGTATCCCTCCTGTCTCTACTTCTGTCATCTTCTGTGCCTCTGTCTCTGTCTTTCCGTTTATCCCTGCCATCTCTTCTTCCCCCATGTCTGTCATCCCTTTCCCTTACTCTGTTTCTGTCTCTGTCCCTGTCTCTGTCTTTGTCCCTGTCTCTATCCCTGTCTCTGTCTCTATCCCTATCCCTGTCTCTATCCCTATCCCTCCCTCTGTCTCTGTCTACATCTCTGTGACTCTTCTTATGTCTGTCTCGCTCCCTCTCTCTTTGCTTCTCCTTATCATCTCCACTTCCTGATGAAGGTGACCGCTGTCTGTATTGACGATTTGAGTGTGACGAGCCTCTCCCAGGCTTGCTGAATGCAGTCCTCTGCTCATGCCCCTCTTCGCTGTCACTGCCCGAACTTGGAATATTGTCACGAGATGTAGGTGAGGGAGCAGGTGAAGTCCTCTCTGTGTCTTGTGAAACCTTCGAGGTTTGAGGTCTGTGGGAGCAGAAAGAGAGAGATACATTGTTAAATCTAGAATGGTTTAAAGCTGACATTGAAATGTTTAAAACTGTCTGCTTTTAGCAATGATGAGTAAGAAAGTAAAGACTGACTTGCTTGCTGAGTGATCTGGGATCTCCTCTTCTCCAACAGTCTGATTCAGCAGGTGTCGGTAGAAGCCGCTCAGGTCTTTTTGTTTCTTCACATCCAAAGCAGCTAAGCAAAACAATAAAAAAATGACTGACATTGTTTCACATATAGTTTTATCAAATGACAAAGTACATTTGTGTGCTGTTTGATATCTCCTGGGTTGTTCACGATATCACTTACAACACGAGCAGTTTAACAATATTGCATTTGTTAAGTATCAGCCAAACCTTCTATTGCTGCCTGTCTCTTCTCTTTCTCTTCCTCCTCCAATCGTTCCTGCAGTTTCTGCTTATAGGCAGAAGTAACGTAAGCATCTTTATCAGCGAACTTGTCTCCCTCTGCCTCTCTTTCTTTCTGGATCTTCCTCTCCTCCCTTCGCTCTTGTTCTTTCTTTCGATCCTCAACTGCTTTCATTAACTGGTGGATGTACTTTGGCTGTTATAAGGAGAAAGAGACAAGTAAACAGTCATGAGTTTGCTCCAGCTCACATTTGGCCTTCTGTTCAAAAGTAGGTGACAACGTGCAGCATGTGTTAAGTCTTCATGGAAAGTTAGCTTTTATTCCTTCTATCACTCTGAAATCTCAGTTTTGGCTAATGACAAATAATAAATGTTTATGAGATTACCCTTTTGTCAGTGCCTCCCAGAATTTTTCTGTTGCTCTCATTTCTTTGTTTCTGAATGTCATCGTACACAGAATCGTAGTCATATACAGTGCTGTCCTGTTCCAAGGCCTTCTGCATTTCCAAACGAGTCTTTGGAGAACGAATCAGACAAAGCCCATAACTTGTACGACACACAGGAATGACTTTGTAAAATAAAAAGCATGAGATTGTAATGAAGTGAAATTTTGCAGAAAGTCTTTAAATTATTTCTTTCACCTGCTTCATCATTTTCTTCTTGATAGCTTCTTTGTGAAGACTCTCCCCAACTACTGTCTGAGGAGCAAAACATGACAAAACAGATCCAGTGTATTTAGACAGAGGTCTCGATACCATTCTTACATTTCTTTTACAAGTCGGTTTGGTATCCATTATAGTGAAGCTGACTGCTGACTTATACTGCCAAGCTTTTCAACAAATCCAAAGGTTTACCCACCTCATCATCTGAGTCATCCCCAAACACTGAGGATTTCTGCAGGGTCGCTGTCTTTAACGCTCCTTTCTTCTGTGATAAGATAAGCCCATACCTGTGGATAACAGACACACAAGGCCATATAAGCCCTGTTCTGCCAAAGTCCGTGGTTCTGATGAACCCGGGTCCGGTGGAACCCAACCTTCTGCAACAACAACCCCTATTATCCTGTTTATAGCTGAATAATAATAACGGCTACTTGAATGACGTCAATACACCATGTCAAAAAGCAATAAAAGCCTGAAACTAGTTTCATGAATATGCTAATAACCTTTCCCTGGTCACTAGTTCTGACCAATAGGTAACTTTGACGTACAGTCATGTCGACGTGGACCAGAACCGCAAAGGTTTCCAACATATATGAAATAAAGTTAAACTGTGTCGCTGCGTACAACTTCCGGACACAGATCTCACCTTAACTTGTCTATAGCATAGGGGACTTAATATTGAAACCAGCAAAAATAAAATCGAAGGTAACATTAACCAATGTTTAGTATCTCTTCTACGTAGGTTGTCACTGACATAGAGAAAAAGGCAGATAGCGTTATGTAGAAGCAAATCATATATGAAGTAAACATTTTTAAGCCTAACACGAACCAAAGGGACCCTAGCATATCGTTACCTAGCTAGCAGCAGTGACGGAGACATTGCTATTATTAATGATCCCGGGCACAACACTACGACTGTTACAACAAATTATGAGTTTAAGTGTATACAAGTAAAAAACAAACCAGGCGAACTGGTCATTTAAAGCGAGTCGAACACGATACAATCGCGTTAGCATGTTTTGCTACTTACTGCTTCGTAGGGGCCGCCATCTTGCTCCGCTGACTGTAATGTAGCATCGGCAGATTCGACGCAGTATTTTAGACGCGTCATGCATACATTCGCCTTGGTGACGTTGTGACGGTGTGTATATCTCACAGTCACACGACCCATATTCACAGTGTCACATTAGGTTATTTTTCTATGTGTATGGTATCTGTCAGCTTGCGGCGAATGTGCGGACAAGCCACTGACTACGATACCAGTGTCTACAGAATGCTGTTTGTATCATGGTCAGTGTCAAAATAAAAGTCTGCTTTATTTTCAATTCTACAGAATGCCCAAGATATAAAGACATTTTAAATTGTGTGACTCTCAGCTCCGCGGTGCAACAATAAGCAATGACTGATGCTTACCAGTAGATGGCGACATGATCCAAATTGTAATATACTGATTGGCCTGCTGCAAAATTGATGTTCTGTATTAACATCAGCATTACAACATATCTTAAGAAACAGTCTAAAACAGACTGTTATTGTTATTCAAATGATGTACGGATAATTTCACAGAAAACTGTGAAATTGTGTAAATTAAGAATAATTTTCTGGCACAATTCAGTAGCATTTAGTAGTTTACCTAATGATAAATACCATCAATCACTGCTGTTTGACTGGTTCAGCCACTCCGTGGAGTGAACCTGGGCCCTTTGGGCAGTTACAAACAAAAACAGTCGAGGTGATAAATATATATATATTTATTTTTTCATTTACTAACATTTAGGGTGAGGGTGAATACGTTAAGACTTACATTTCAAGAATCATGATAATTTAAAAAAAATCACAACATCTGTGTCAGAATTTATTTTTCCTATTTCCTGTCCAAATCACCTTCCTAGTTTCTGTTCATCTACCATTTAATCCATTCTGTCATTAAGGTCCTCTGCTGTACAATATCAAAATGCACAATAACCATTACATTACATTCATTTAGCAGACGCTTTTATTTACAATGAGTGCATTCAATGTTGAGATATACCCAAAAGTGCAAGAAGCACAACCACACATTGCTTATTCAATAGCAGCATTAGAGCTGTTCTGAAAATGGAGAGCTAACATAGACTTGTAATTATTCTTTGTTTCAATAAGAACAAAGAAAACCACCAAATTTTATTGCATTTGCTTATGTGTCGGTTATTTTCCATGTTTTTCAGCTGCCGTGTTCTAAACCTGTGGTAAATGATCAGCTCAGAGAGTGCATGGCTCACCTGTGATTAAAGCTGCAGCTCTGAATTTCCACTGCCTCCTCTGAATGACTCTAAATCCAAACACCATTATCTCTGTCGTAATCTCCATCTCATCTCCTCCATGGCCTCACTGTTATCCCCCCCCAAAGCTGCGTGATGAATGGATGATTGGAAAGAGTGCGACATGTTTGGATAAATGGAAAGATGGATAATTAGACTGAGAGACAATAATAGTCACTAAAAGTTGTGGTTAAAAATGAGAAGGAACTACAAATACCTTTCTCACATCGGTAACTGAGAAATGTGCTCCTCCTCTATCCGTACAGTAATGAAAGAATGAGTTCTAGTCAATAAAATTAATAATCGGAATTATTTTCACGTATTGTTGTAATTGCCTGTGTCTGTGATTTTTGACATTTCCTTTTAATAATCAGTCTTTTGTTATTTATGTGTGGGAGGAGGACACAGGAAAAGCAACCAGGTTGTGTAAGCTGTGACAATAGTGGTATTGCCTCTGTGCATACCTGCTTGCACTGGTATTTGGGTTGTGTTACATATATGCTGATAGCATACTCTTCATATTTTATTTGTGTGGTTTGTGAGAGCTTACTGCTCTGCTTGACCTGTGCCTTCAGGCAGTGAGGATAAGTTTGCAGTATGGGTTCGAACAGGTAGTCTTTATCTCAGGAGCAGCTTCAAGTTTTTAAAAAAGCACAACAGGCGTAGACAAATTTTATATTTTCTAAATTTGTGTTTTGTAGTGTCTCAATATTTGAACACAGATTTAAACCATATTATTGTTTTAATTGTTTTTATAATCATCTGTATTACATTTTTTGATATCTTTTTCTACCAGTATAGGGGTTTATGTTGTTGGTGTTGTTTTGCATGTCTTTGTGTTTGATTTGAACCCCTCTCTAAATCTATTGTAGTGAAAACACAGGACATTTCTGCCTTTTCCAACATTGCTTTTAATCATTTCTCATGAAATGTGTCTCTCAAATCCCATGACTTTATGCAAAGAGACTTTTAGAGTGCCCGTTTTATAAAGTGATGTATTTACTTATACTTTAATTCAGCATGACATAGTCTAAGTAGTCCTGTTGTTGGACTGGCAGACACTGCTCACAGCTTCTTTGTTTACGTCCGGCACACATGTGGTTAATCGGGATTGACAAGCTAGGGGTAGTTGCGCATGCGCAGGAAGCGCTGCCAGAGGAAACAGCCGGGGAGTAGTCAAACAGTTTACGGTCAGGGAGAAGGGGAGCGAGGGGAAACGAGAGGAGACCGTCAGCCCGGGTCCTACTGGGTTTTGTACACCTCAACACAATTATGCTCGTCTCGCTGGTGTCGCTTTCTCTCAGGTGTCCGCTTCCCAGTCGCTGAATGGCGCTGGTTACCGTGCAGCGTTCACCGACCCCCAGCACCAGCTCCAGCCCCTGCGTTTCGGTAAGAGCCGCCTCTACTGAAGCCTCCTCGGCTATAGCTGCCTCCACCACCGACAAACCCAAACCTCTCTGTTGTCAAAAGCCACCCGCGGCTTCATTTCCGCTGTCTTTTTGTCGGCTGCCGACTGTCATAAAGTGCCTTGCCTTTGTGCTCCTGCGCATGCGTGAAATGAAGCTGCTCATCGTTTTTTTTTCAGTTACAGTATGATGAGTCGCTGCCAACTCAACCTGTTTCAAAACATACGCGTTTTTTATATCTGCTCCGTCAGAACAAAACGTCGTTAGCAACGTTAGCTTAGCGGAAAGCGAGTTTTCGGTGTTTTTCCCAGTGTTGGCTCAGTGTTAACATGGTTCCTGTATTCACATTTCCGTCAGTTCAAAGGTTCAGTGCTTCACACTGAAAAAAAAACGACTTCACCCATAGTGTGGTGTTAATTTTCTACTGTTCCTGAATGTAACTGTGAGTAATTATAGTAATAATAGTGCGAGTCCAGATGGTTTTTAGTTGCAGCGTTGTAGATTTGAACACCGAATATTTCATTCACTTCCGTTCTCAGGTAGTGCCGTGTGACACGCATGAATGCAGCTATTAGCTATTGCACTAGTTTGTGAACAAGTTTCTGGACTTGTCTTTTTGTGCTTCTCTGTGTCTCCCGCCTGATCTGTCTAATGGTGTCTCCATGGACACAAAACAAGTCCCCACAATACAGGCTAAATCTATAAAAGATATACATTATGGTAAAGGTTATGCTAGTAATGGCTAGCTAATGTTTATGACTAGGTATTGCTGGGTGGTATTGCAAAAATTGTTAGCACACTGTCAATGTATACACCATTATTGAGCAGGGAAACAGACTCAGTAGAAGTACACTCGACTGTAATGTAATGTGTTTTGGTCGTTTTGTACTAAAGTTGTTTGTCAGCTGCCATCAAACAATATCAGAACAATAAGACCACATTCAGTATGTTTGTTAGGCCCTTGAACTAAAGTTATTTATCATAACTTTGGGAGGGCAGTGTTTTCTAACACTTTCAAATTGGGGAGGAGTTTTGCTGTGTTTTCCGTCTTCGCCTGCATAGGTCATATGCGAGAGATATTACTCAGCTGTAGCTTTAGAAATGTGAACCAAATCACTGATGTTGTGTGACCTGACCCCTCTTCACCACAATTTCCTCTTCTGATGTGGAAGTGTGTGTGAGAGATTTTTTTTTCCACTTGCTTTGCCCTTACATGTATAAACTGCATGCATATGCTGAAGCATAATAGTTAATTTGCAGATGAGGATTGACTTTGATTCAGAAAGCAGATTACATCAGTTTATCATCATTGTTCTGTGGCAGGAGGGTGTCTGAGAAAAGCAAATGAGTAGCTGGTTGTCCTGTTGCTATTTTCTCCTCTGCCTTTTTTCTGCAGAAGCAGGGAACTTGACCAGACAATCAACAAGAGGGAGAGGAAGTGATATGTAGTGCAAATATTTCCCATCTTAATGTTGTTCTCTGTCTGGTTCTCACAACTTTATTTATTTACTCTGAGCAACTTGGACCAGGTCAGTGATAGTTGATATTTGTGTTTGGCTCATGAGTCCAGTTTTGGGAGATTGCACACTTTGACAGACACGAACAGAGAGGGAAGGGCTGGTGTTATGTTCATTTTGTTCTGCCTGTCAACAACTGCATGCCCATTGCAGGAACATAGCTTAATCTTAAACTGCTGCCTGGCTGTTGAAGAATGATGTGAACTTTATCATACTTTGTACACTTAATGTCACTTAGACATAACGTGCATAATGCTCAATGTGCCCCAATGCACAGACTCACCAGTTTCTTTTCATAACCAAGAATGTCAGTCACTAGCTCTTTGCGCATTGCATCCTTGACAGGGACTCTGTCTTTCACACCTGCTAGATCCTCGAAGTTAAACAGGTTGTGTGAGTATAATAACAACTGACTTGCTGAATGACTGTCATTCAGAATGAACAGAAATATAGACAAGTAGAATAGATTAGATACAACAAAATTCAAAACACTCAACAGTCAGCTGCAAGAAATGTAAGTATCAAAGCATGTCAGTGCATAGCTAAAGTTCCAGTCTTGTGTGAAAGAGATGTGATAGTGAGCCATAGTCATTCATTATGACATAAGATATGCACATGTGCAATCCAACAAGGTGAGGCAAGTAGGGGTGTTGAAGGATGTTAAGCATTTCCTTGTGGAAATATGCTCTAAAGTTGCAACCCACACACAAAAACAATAAGCCCTTACACAGACATGTCTGGTTTCCTGTCTCTTGCTGTCATGTGATGTGTGTGTGCATGGTGTATAAAACTTCACATGAGATGGCTGCTAGCTGTCTTTTTTTTTCTCCTCCATATTTACTTGAACCTTATGTTCCACCCCCATCCACATTCACTGGTATGTGTCTGCTTCACAATAAGGGTGTTTTTATTGAAAACATACAAACATGTTTATTTTGCCCTTAGGAGAGAAGCCTTTATTAGATTTAACTTTGAACGCAATAAAGGTTAGATGCTGCTAATAAAAGCTCTCCACTGCACCACACACCTGTCCCCTGTCCTGCAGAGGCCGGCCCTGCCTTAAAAATCAGACTGAACATTTCCATAAGCTTTGAAAATCCTCTCACATTTTCACATATGTAAAACACCTGTGTGTTTTGGCATCTAAACAAAAGTTGGATGATATCACACAATGGAAAATCTGCCAACAAGCATAACAGGAGAGGTTTATTCAACAAGGTGAAAAAATAACTTTCACAATATAGTTTACAAATTATTTCTTCATTATGGAGGGATATTGACTTATTTTCTCAAGTGCTTTAATTTGTTTTTGAGTTTCAACAGGATCTGTTTTAAATATCTTTAATGCTACTGACTCAATGAAACGGCAGTGGACACCTGCCTTGGATACTGTGAAAGTTCATACTGGCTCAGTGCACATATAACATTGTTTCATATCACATTAATACACTGGATCTACAAGAGTGTCTCATGGCATAAAATTACTGGCATCCGGACCTTTGCTTTGTTTTTTTATTCAAGACTAACAAAACATTCCAGTTCTTTGTTACCTTATACTTGCACTGGAAACTGAATACACAGATTCATTGCATCTCAGTTTGCCTCAATCAGAGCAAACACATTGAACAAGCCCTGCATGAGTGCGTTTTCACTGTGCCCAATGTGGCCTCTCATGAACTTATCCATTTATCCCTTCATGAAGAAGTCAATGGTTTTATAATGGTGTGATGGCTAGTTTAGACTCCATAGTGTAAACAATCTTACACAAATTCCCTCCCCCTCAGTCAGAAAAGTGAAATAATCCACAATAGGATGAATTTTGTCTGTCGCCTTGTGTCTCTTCCTCATGGACTCACTTGTTTTTTGAGTGAATATTGTTATTGTCCAACTGACCACACCTTAAAAACAGACTGAGGTCATTTTCCTGGACTATGTAAATTGAGTTTAAGCTGAACTCCGCTCTCCCGGCTGTCTCTTTGCCGTGTGTGTGTGCGTTTGAGTGTGTAAGTGAGTGTGAGATAGTCATTGTTTTACCCGAAATAAACAGTGGGATTTATTTCCTTTACGTTTTCTCTCGCCACTTCAAATATGGCCAAATATACAAATGAAAGAATGAGCATAAATGTTCATTTGACTGCTTAGTTGACTCATATTTATTGCAGTCATTGTAACATGATTTTATATTGTTGATCTGGATTTGTTTTAATATTTTTTTTTTGGAACTACTGCATTATTTAATATCATTTTCTTAAATTATCTTCCTAGGAGTCCGGCAGTGGGGAGGATGACCGCCGCTCTCAGCCAAGGAGGTAAGTTCAATACTGTGAGGAATCATATGCTCTGTCTCAAATTGTTGTGTTGCCATCTTTCCCTTTTATGACCTCAGGTCCAGCCCAAACACATAAAGCGTCTTTTGTGGTAGCAGCTTACCCCTAACCTGGGAAGAGGAAACAGGAATTGATGATTAATGAGCACACATTATATGTGGGCCTGTGAGCCTATAGGACTCTTCTTCTGTTATTGTGATTTGACAAAGAGCTGCTGGGGTACTGTGTCCTGTCCCTTGCTGCCTTAGGCATTCAGGCATTCAACTGGAGTTGGGAATCTGGTTTATCCTGTTTCACTCAACCACATTTGCCACTGGTTTTAGTTCGTTAGCAATAAGCAATTTATGTTTTTCTAGATGTTCACGATACCACTGAAATACAGCCACGGCAACATTTTTACCTTCCTGTTAGTGTGGACTGTTTATTCTCTTGCTAACAGATGAAATCTGGAAATTCTCACACTGCTGATATAATAAACTGCAGTTTGCCGAGTGTCCATTGGAGGGCAGAGGGGTCCCTGTAATTCAGCTCTGGGTATGTGGGTCAGAGGAGCTGCAATGCTGATCCAGAGTCTGATTGGTAGCCACTCCCAAAGTCAGAGTGTCTCTGTCTGTCTGGTCACTGGAGCTCTGTGCCATCTGACTGAGAGGACTGTCTGTATTTGTGCAGCTGGGAGTGAAATCTATATTCACATAGCAGGGCACTGTGTGAGTGTGTGTGTGTGTGTGTGTATTTATCTTGACTCACAGTATTCTGTAGACTAATTTCCTGTTTTGAAGGACAAACATAATTTGAGCGTGGACCCTAAGGTTCTCCTTTCACACACTAAATGTGACATTTGCAATGGAAATCATGGCCCCTTGTGTTTTTGATTTGACTATGGTTACACCCATTTATGGAATATGTAACACCATGACCTTGTTGCTTGAACAGGCATGCCATCACATTTTTTTGGATTAGATTTAAAAGGAGCACATTTCAGTTTGTGAATATCAAGTTCCGACCAACATTTTTCTTGGCAAGCCTACAAACTTCTTTTCTTTTACACCAATATAGAGCTGTCTATATTATACTGCATTATACTGTGCTGGCCTGAATTATTGTAATTTATCACCTGACTGATGTTGCACTGTTAAATGTTAAGAATGGCTCAGGTAATGCTTGAATCTGCTGTTTGTGTGCTGCTACACAGAACTAAAACTTGATTCCAGGAAATTAACTTGAATTTAACCTTCAATTAAATAGATAGCTATTTATACACACGGTGAAAGACATCTAGAGGGCATCTCCTTATGCTTACTTTCTTGAGCTGCCATCAACAATGCACAGATAATAATAATAGATTTTAGCATTTTCTCACAATGATAAAGAACATTTTATTTGTTAGACAATTTGTCTAGGGCCAAGACCATCTAATATTATCGGACAAATCAATAGTATTCATTTATCTGATTGAATAAAATTGTCACATATTTGTTTGTTGAACAGCTGCAGCAGGAGCTCATCTGTGACACAGGTAGCAACATTCATTCAAACTAGAATAAAGCTTAGTGATGCGGTGTGTCCATTTGCGTAAGCAGGGCCCACTGCAGTCCCACTGATTAAAGTCTCTGACATCAGCAAGATAGTGACATCAACTGAAGCAGCTGCGTCACTGGAGTTCTTCCACTGAAGGGTCTTTTATAATCTGTGTAAATCCGTAGCCGGATGAATCATGATTTTGAATAAGAAGGTGGTTTAATTTAGCAGTAAGATTTTTCTCTCTCCGTGTTTCTATTTTTTGTCTCGTTGACATTTGTACTGCTTAGGATGGTAAATCTTTCTTATTCTGTCTGTTGTAATCTCAGATGGTACAATGGTACCTCGCTACAAGAAGCAAGAGGTTGCCCAGCTGACTGCCAGATCTTTGCATTACGTTGTTTCTTCTAGGCTCTGTGTGTGTGCGCAGGTGAAAGAAATACCAAAACAGCCTTGGGTGCACTGTATTATATATGTGATTTGATCTCTAAGGTGACTGTCTGTCAGTGTTTGTATACTTGGAGACGTGAGAGCAACAGACAAGTGTCCAGTGTCTGTGTATATGTAATGACCGCATGTCGGCCTTTACAACTTGTCATTGGACGGTGTGAATTTCAGCAGACAAATGAGAGAAGAGTAAGGTGGAACTTGAGAGACAGGTTCAAAAACACATCGGTTGCTGAGAGTCCATAAGCTACGTGGACAGAATTATGGCCCATGATGGTGGCTGGAGATACAATGCCTTTAATAAATATTTCCTTTACATATAATACCAGACAGATAGCCGGAGATGAGCTATCTGAGGTTTGGTACTCAATGATATGTCTTGTTTGCTTGGTCTAGGAGGGCAATGTTAACTTGATGAAATCGCACTCTGCTTACACACACGTGTTCAGTATAACACAGGCCACACTTGGACCAAATAGAAAAACACCACTGCAGTTGTTGTTTACCTTGTGATATGATTTAGAGGTCAGGTGGTGGCCACTTATTTACCCTTGGTTTGTCAACCATACCTAGAAATTGAAACCACAAGGAATCAACAAGCAGCGTAACCAAGTCTAAGGTCAAGTTTCTCCTTGTTTCAGAAGTGGCCTGGTGTCTCCCCTCTGATTTCTCAATCCCTGTTGTTGTCTAGTTGTTGTTGTTGTTGTGTTGTTGTTGTGCCGTTGGTGGGAGCAGCAGCGCATTAGGTGTCAGGTGTCGCTGAATTTTCCCTAAAGGCTGCAGTACTAGAGTTGGTTACACAACTTTGTCACCTGTTCTCCAGCAGCAGGGTTCACGCAACACAAATGTGATCTGTGTGTGAGTGGCCAACTCTCTCCAGAGGATGTCCCTGTGGGTACACATGCTAATTAATGCTTAATCAGGAGAAGTGTTGTCATGGAAGCTGAGTTACCAGGTTTCTGATGACGTTCTGATGAAAAGAAAGAGATATTTTTCTTATGACAAAACTCACACGAATACATTATCAGTCTGACTTGCAATTAACACAGCATTTGACAATAAAAAATCTTTGAATCTTTGCATCTTGAATTTTGAATAATCTGAAACACGTCTCCTGATAAATAGAAGCAACTGAACAGTTTCCATCAAACTGTTTGGAATGTTGACTTGCAGATTTTCAGTCTTCAGTTCAGAGATTGCTTTGTGGTTGAATAAATAATAATAACAATAACAACAACAAAAACAACAACAACAACAATAATAATAATAATAAACAAAAGGGTCATTAGTAAAGTAACTATACCAGAAATATTTGAATTCCAGTTGTCAGCATGGAATTTATTCAGACCACGTCTAAATTCGTATTTGGAAGGAAAAAAAACAGCTTTTATATATTTTAGGTCTTTTAATTATTTAATGCATATTCCTTAACAACGTTGAGTTGTGTCATTGCGGGTGGTGGTGTTGATCAGCTGTCTCTAGTGGCACTAATCATCCCTGGCTCCCGGTATCACGGATTGGACCACGTGTGTCTCCTCCCCTTCAGCGGCAGCTTTTACCGCATCCTGCTGCAGATAACACCGGCACTGAGCAGATGTTCCAGGGTAAACTGCTCCTCAGGTCCGCGTGTTTATGATCCACTATATATTTAAACAGTATATATTATTAATATTGTTATTATTATTAATGTTGTTATTATTTTGCTCGTGTTTACGTATATTGTGTCTACGAGCTGGAGCAGTAATGGTCATTAAAACTAAAAAGTGAGATCTGCGATTTCACAACCAGTCCTGACATTAGCGACGCTATCTGTAGCTACAGCCCGCTTCCGCGCGCCCTGTCCCCGGCACCGGAGCAGCGATGCCTCCCGGCGTTGTGACCGCGCGTCGGAGCTCGTCCGCCGGCTGCTTCTGCGTCTGCTGCGGGGTGAAGATGAGACCTCACTTCACCGAGAACTCCGTCATCTCGCAGGGGGAAATTTATCAGCTGTGAGTTTAACCAACACAGTGTGTTAACAGCCGCGGGCTTTTTTCTCTCTCTCTCCAGCAACATCTGCAGGCAGTTTACTATTAATGATGTACTTCGTGTAGGCTGCTTGAATGGCATTCAGTTTGTGTAATTAGTGGGTGAATAGGTGTTTTTTTTTTTGGCACGAGGATTTCTTGGAATTTCTGTGAACTCCTTCTTGACACAGTGCATTTTCTTATTTGCCCTGTTCTAAAACATTTGGCAGTGATCCGGTATGATAAGGGAATGTGCTTTTTCCCATGGTGACTAATGGGAAGGATATGACAGGAGCTGGAGGAAGAGGTTTCCTTCCCTTTGCCTCCTGTGGAATGTCTGATGGATGTACCACAGCAGGGCACACAGTGTACCTGAGACAGATCATTTATAAATCAGTGGGCGTGATGTGTCTTGACAGCCAATTGTTTTTAGAGGACACATGCTGGCAACAACACTGGCATTTACAGCCACTTTCTGTGTTTGATCAGTGGAGGCAATATTCTTCTGTTGCCTTGGCCAATGTTTATCATTGTGTCAAATATAGAGAGTCAGTGGTGAATCTGCATTGACCCACACCTTAGTGTCAACTCAGACTCTTTGGTGATCATACACCTAGTGGAACAGTTTGCTTCAATTTTGGCTGTGATTCAGAAAACGTCAGTGCAATGACCAAATCAGGGGAGTGTATTAAATCTATTTTTATAACTATTCATGAGACAAACATTGTGGAGGAGCTTAGCTGAAGTTGCCAATTTCTTGCCAGGTTGTCATTCATTTCACTACCGCAAGGTACTTAAGTCTCATATGCAGTTTAAATGTTAGTGCCTGTAGCATACAAAGATAAAAAGTGCCCAAAGGTCTGCTGATTTGGGAAGGAGAAAAATGCATACATTGATATAGGTTGACACAACTGGTGGATATTTTTTACCTTTCTGTAACTCAGTATGTCTTGTGCCTCCTGTCATTTTATGAACTTAAGCCAACACGTTATTGGAACCAGCTGCTCTTGTTGCAAACTGCACAGTTAAGTGTAGTACGGCTCATAAAGGCTCTCTGTTATTGTTTTGTGTATGATGTTTTTACAGACTGTCGTCTGTGTTTTCTAAGAAAACATAGGACTAAGTCACTATTATTGAGATATCTTCAACTTATCGACGACGACCACCTTTCACTATTCACTTGTATATTGCTACTGCCTCTGAGAGCCGACCAATAAAAAAGCATCAGCAGAAGCAACAATATTGTTGACTCTAGATGGGTAGATATACTTTATTAATCCTACAAGGGAAATTGTGTATGTCTCCACTAATCCTAAAGCTATTGAATCTACTATTACGTAGGATAGAGACCAGCTGAAATCACTCACACTGAGAAGCCAAGGAAAGGGAAGAGACTGTTATTTAATTGATTATCAAAATAAAAACTTACAGATGCTGAACATTTGCTTTGTTTTTTCACTCCAGCATCAGTGAAAGTTTCCTGACAGTTAAAGGAGCTGCTCTTTTCTTACCTCGAGGAAATGGCTCCTCCCTTTCATCTGCCTCTCGCTTTTCACAGCTGCGCAGCAAACATGCAGGTAACTTAAAGAGAACGATTAACCATATTGTACTTTTATTAAACAATCATTATTTGTGCCTGCTTACGATAAGTGATATGAATAAAATTGAATGCTTTTTTCTCTCTTGCCCACAAGGAGACATCCAGCAGCATCTGCAAACCATGTTTACTCTCCTCAGACCAGAGGACAACATCAAACTGGTGGGTACACATTATGCCATCAGTGGCAACACACACACAAAATTCAGTCATAAGATTGTCAGCCATCAATGTGTTTCCCGCTCCAGGCGGTTCGTTTGGAGAGTGTCCACCCTAGCATCACCCGCTACATGGTGGTGGTCTCAACTAACGGTCGCCAGGACACGGAGGAGAGTGTGGTGTTGGGAATGGATTTCAGTCCTGTGGATAGTTCATGTTCTGTAGGGCTGGTTTTGCCTTTGTGGAGCGATACGTTGATACATCTGGATGGAGATGGGTGAGAAAAGTTCCATCTTATTTTTAATCCCAGAGCAAACATCCATAACAAAAAAGATGTGCTGAGATGTCTAACTTAATTTTTGCGCTTGCTTTCTTTTTGCTCCTAGTGGTTTCAGTGTGTCAACTGATAACAGAGTGCATGTTTTCAAGCCTGTTTCTGTGCAGGCCATGTGGTGAGTCACACTGCCTTAATCAGATGAGTCAGTACAAAATGAAAGAATGAAATATCTGTATCTTTATATCAAACTTTGTGTGATTGATACAATCAAGCTCTCTTCTCATCGTCCCCTGTCTCTCATCTTTTCCCCCACAGGTCAGCCCTCCAGTCACTCCACAAAGCATGTGAGGTTGCTCGTTGTCATAACTACTTCCCAGGCAGCTTGTTCCTCACCTGGGTTAGCTACTATCAGAGCAGGGTCTCCTCCGATCAGGCACGTATCAACGAGTGGAATGCCATGCAAGATGTGCAGTCACACCGTGCTGATTCACCTGTCCTCTTCTCTGATGCGTAAGTATCCACATCATGTTGAATATGTTTGTCACTTTTTACTCCCCCGCTGTTTTCTCATCATGAACAGGATTGTGTTGTGTTTTTCTTGATGATGTAAACATGCAAAGATTGAAAGATAACATCTTACACATGCTGCTGATTTTACGCTTGATTGATATATCATATGTAAATGCCTCTGTGTTTTGCAGACCTACAGAAAGAGAGCTGACAGAGCGTCAAATCAAAACCAGTTTGAGGGAGATTATGATGCAGAAAGACCTTGAAAATGTCACTTGCAAAGAGGTGAGTCACTCGTTTAGATTCAGGTCACACTTGATGATAGATGTTTCAAACCAATGCCATAGATTTTAAATTTTCCATTTTAATCTTACAGTGTACTAATCTGCATTTTAGGTTTAGATATGCAGTAATAACACTTTATCTTTGTTTGTTTACCTGTTTACTGTCTGGTCTGTAGATCCGAACAGAGCTGGAAATGCACATGACATGCAACCTGCGAGAGTTTAAGGAGTTCATCGACAATGAGATGATTGTCATTCTGGGCCAGATGGACAGTCCTACAGAGATCTTTGATCACGTCTTTTTGGTAGGTTGACTAGCAACACCTCTAAGCTAGCATTGGTGTATTTGGCACACGTACTGTTCATTTACACTGAAATCCTTAGGAGAAAGACCTGCCTGAACAGCTAGATCACAGATGCTTCATTAATAATGTTTGGATTGTAGTGCACTTTGGACATAAGAAGTGTCTTTCCAGGGGATTAAAACAGTATAAAAACGCTCAGTGAAAGTCTGAAGATTGCATTTGTTTCCAACAGGGATCTGAGTGGAATGCGTCCAACTTGGAGGAGCTGCAGAACAGTGGGTAAGGAGGGATACAAAGGCAGCAAAGCCCACTACTAGCATCTTAGAAACATTGAATTCATTTCTCAGCCTCCGTTCTTTCCACTCATTCGGGTATCATTCTCACTCAGGGTTCAGTACATTCTGAATGTAACAAGGGAAATCGATAACTTCTTCCCTGGTGTGTTTGAGTACCACAACATCCGTGTGTATGACGAGGAGGCCACTGACCTGCTTGCCTATTGGAATGAAACCTACAAGTTTATATCGAGAGCCAAGTGAGTTTCAGATGATCTATTTTTTTTCCCTACGATGTACTCATTTTGTTATTGCAAAGCATGCTTCTTTTTGGCTTAAACTTCAGAAAACTTGACAGTGGGAGGCTAATATATGAATAATTCTTCGTATGCACATCAGGAAAGCTGGAGCCAAGTGTCTAGTACACTGTAAAATGGGTATAAGCCGCTCCGCAGCCACAGTGATTGCATACGCAATGAAGGAGTACGGGTGGGATTTGAAGAAAGCGTTCGATTATGTCAAAGAGCGCCGAGCTGTGACCAAACCGAACCCCTCTTTTATGAGACAGCTGGAGGAGTATCAGGGTATACTGCTCGCCAGGTACCCACAGAAACACACACACACAAGTGTTTTTAATATTTCTAATGTCACATGAGGAAAATACTTCACTACACAACATGATTGCTGAAGCTAATAAAAAAACATTGATGAAAGCGAAATAGGCTGACACAGCTAAATCCTAAACTCATATTAATCAGTATTGTGCTATAAAATCCAATATGTAAATGTATGTTTCTGCGTTTGAATCTTACAGCAGGCAGAGGCACAACAAACTGTGGCGTTCTCACTCTGACAGCGATCTCTCCGAACACCATGAACCACTCTCTAAATCGCACGCCCAACCTCACAGCCTGGGTCGCTCTGACCCCCATAACCAGGCCAGCGGCACGCCTGGTCCCTCTGTAAAGGAACTGCTGGAATCACTGGGAAGTTCAGCCAGCACTGGCAAAGCATCACACTCCACTAGCCAGCCTGACACTAGCGTCCAGTCAAGTCGGATTAGCTCTTTATCCTTTGGTGGGATGGTAGCTCAGTCAGGTGATGAAGCAGGCACTTCTTCTCCTGATGCTGCGTCTCTGTTATTTTCCCCACTCTCAAATGGCGTATGTGATGCTGAGGAGCAGCCTCCATCACCTCCTCTCTCTCAGCCAAGGGCTGCCATTGTTGTGCCAGAGCCTCAAAAGACAGACATGGTGACTGTTGCAGAGAGTGTTGCGGTGGGGCAGCCTCACCCGCCTCCATCCCTTCACCACCTCCCCCTCTCCCCTGCTCCGTCCCCTACTCAAACCTGTATGGTTGACGCTATCAAACCACAGGAGCTGCCCTGCCTCCTGCCCACAACAAAAACAATGCTAGTGTCAGTGTCTGAGCCTGTGACAACACAAACCCCAAGCACACAATCTGCAGGAGCCCAGTGTCTGTCTGTACCAGTGCCTGTCAAAAATCCAAACTGTGACCAACAGACGTGCAGCTTGTCGTCAGACAGTTCAGCAGCACATCCTCCCTCCGCAAATGATTTGATCAGCTATCCCAGTGCCATCCCACAAGACAAGGAGACGCTGTTTGGCCCCAGTGCCGATCACATTAACTTTTTCAGTGCCAGGGAAAAGTTCAAGGGAATGAGTCAAGATGGTAAAACTCATTGTGCTGCAGTTCATCAGTCGCACCAGGTGAAGAGTGGTGCCAAGGAGCAGCAACAACCACCTCAGGAGGTCTCCAATCGCGAGACAAAGGACGAGGGGAAAAGAAAGGCAAGACAACTGCAAAACTTCCTGTCAATTCATCGCCTTAACTTTAGGCTACATAAACTGTTCAGAGTATCCCTTAGGTGCTTCTCATTCTGTCATGGTCTCAGTTTTAGTTTATCTCAATTTATTAATTTGTGCCAACAGTTTAGACTGGGTTCCTAAGTTCAAGTGCACCATCTAGAGGTGCAAAGGTAGAATGCCATAGACTACTGCTGCGTTTTTATACTGTATCTGTATACTTGAGATTATATTTACACCTTTATGGCATAATTCATTATTTACTTTATATTATCTCTTTTTTCACCATAGGAAACTGCTGCTGCTGTGCAGGCCACAGGATCAAAGCCTGCAGTGCTCACAGAGACTCTGGTTCTGGGCCCCCTTAGCCAACCAGAGCCTCGGGGCCCCCAGGACCAAGAGGTGAATGCATCTATGCAGGAAATAGAGGATAGAAAGGTTTCGTCACAGAAAGACGCTGAGATTGTAAAAGAAGAACTAAAAAACAAAGAAGAGGAGGAGGCGGATACTCCTCAGCTGTACAGTGATTGGACGAGGGGCTCGGTGCGGCGTGTCACGCGACAGCTGGAGGAAAGAATGAAACAGGAACACGAGGCTCCCACACTCTCCTCCTCTCCACCACTGCTCTTTGATAGTACCACCTGCTCACAGCGGCGTGCACCCGCCGTTCATCCTGCGACTGTGTCTCATTTTCAGGATTCATCACTTTGCCCGCAGGAGTCAGTAGCTACCACTGTGCAGGAGAAGCAGGAGGAAGATGATGGGAAGTTTAGACCAGTTCAAATGGAAGGTGGTGATTTAGTGGAGATTAGAGCACTAGGAAATGATGACAGAAGCACAAAAGGACACAAACTCCAGCCTGCTGATAGTAGATTGCTTTCTACCTCTTATCCCTCCCATCACTTTTCAATTTCCCCGTTCGCCTCTGTGAATTTCCTGTGTCTGGAGGGCGTGACTGAGCTCGAGTCGGGCACAGATTGGGACTGCTTCACCGAAGGACCCCAAAGTGACATTATCATGAGGGAGACGTGGGAGACTTTGTGCGAGCTGGGCGCTTTTCTGCAGCAAGTGAGTGCAGGTGGGGCCTACAAGACCAGTTGTCTGGACCCGGTTTTTGGCCTCAATGCTGGAACCGCACAGTCCCGAAGTAGCAGCATCCAGAAGAGGGTTCGACAGGTGGAAGCCAGGATTCGCCAGGCAGGGCTGACCCCTCCGTCGCTGATGAAGCGGTCAGCCTCTCTAGCAAAACTGGGCTGTCTGGAGCTGCTTGTAAATGACCTGAGTGAGTGGGAGCTCAGCCGCTCCAGTGTGTCTTTACCCTCAACACAACCTGCAGTTCACACAAGTGATGAGTCCAAGAAGCAGCGGGTACACTCCTGTCCTTCCACTGCCAACCAACAGCTAGACGTCCCTGAGGTTGATGTGGAGAGGCTTTCTGCAGCTGCAGAATCCCCAACAAGAACCTCTGAATCATACCAGAGTCTGCAGGGAGGGAATATCAGCTGCTCCAGCCCTGATTCCCTGCATTCGCAGCCAATAAGGCAGCAATATGGAAGGACTCACCCCCTTAGGCGGCTTAAGAAAAGAACTATTAGTACCCTTTACCACACCATGTGACCGTGTGTGTTTGGGTGTGTGTGTGTGAGAGAGAGAGAGAAAGAACGAAAGAAGGGGATAATGTGCACCTGTGAGAAATTTAGATTAAATATATATGTTGGATTTATTCAGCAAAACAAACCAATGCCTCTTGCCTTAAAGGATAATGTTTAGTAGTTCCTGTATGTTTTTCTCTGCAGAGCCACAAAGAGCCTCTGTGAAATCTATAATATAAGATATTTATCACCATGCAAGGGCAGTGAGGAGGCTGCGAAAGGGTTCCGGTAGATATAACTGAAAACTTAAAATGGAAGAAGTCATTTAAAATCCAGCAAACACAATCATCCAAGTTGGTATGGGTAACATGTCTGAGGCTGCACATACTCAGCCTTTACGTTATTGCTGTTTTTTTCCATCCACGACTTGATATTTGATTGATGTTGATTGTCTGAATAGTTCAGCCAGATGTTAGGTGGAATATAGCCTATGTCTCCCTCCCCTTGTTCTTTCATGTCTTTGAGTCCATATTTGCTAGTTGTGCAACCAAGAAAATGACTCTGATGACCTTCTGACCTTCTCTGACCTTTATTAATCTGCACAGCATCACTCAAACAGAGGAAATTAGAATTCAGAGATAAATTTAATTTGGGAGAGATACACACACACACACACAGATACAAATGCCAATCAAAGTCAATTCTGCTGTTTTGAGACTAACTGTATGTCTGGTTTGTGCAGGCATCAACACACACAAGCTCAGGTGGAAACCCATATCACAGATTTTGCTTTTTTTCCCCCCCTCCCCAAAGAAAGGCGTATCCAGAGCTGGTCACAGAAAGTCATTGCATAGTTGTCGCATTATTTCTTGAAACAAAGAGGCACACTGTTTATTTTATGCTTGCTTTGACTACACAATACCTCAGTACGTTTTAACCAAATCTGACCTGCACAAACGTCAGGCTCTGGATTCCTGGGATGTCCTTCTCAATCAGAAACCATTTGAATTTCACTACTAGATAAACTGAAGTGAACATGTCTTTCTCATGTCCTCTGATGCCACTGAGAATAGATGTTTTTGTCTTTCTTTTGTATGTATTGCTGTGTGTGAGAAAAGATGGTGTAGGGAATTTCTGCTCTCTTTGGGATTCACAGGTCTTTATCGCGAGTGTTGACGTTTTTAAGGAACTGTACGTGTTTTTATATTTGGTTTGTGTCTGTGTGTGAGTGCGACGGTGTAGCACAACTTTTTTTTAAATCAATTATTCATTTCCTTTTGAACACTTTTTAGGAGTGTGCCTGTGACTGGCAAGTTAAGCTTCTCTGATGTCTTATCAGAAATGACTGTACAGAGAGGTCTGTCATACATGCACTTTACTCCCTTTTTAATTTTAAATGTGGCTTAATTTTAAGTGTTTTTTTTTTAAATGTGTGGTTGCTACTTTGGAGGAGCATGCGTAGATAGTAGAAGCTGTTGGGTATGTGTGTGTGTTGTCAAAAAACTGTTTTTCTTTATTTTAAAACTATCAGTGTAAATATTCTTTTATATCATGTGCTTCAACTGTGACCATTAAATAATGGAAATAATTTTGCTGTGAGTCTGTGTGGCCTACAGTGATTTAAGATCAAGACAGACTACATGTTTAACCTTGTAGCAAAGGGTCTGCAAGTTTTTGGTTTTTTTAAATACAATTTTTAAGATTATTTGTAAATTATAATATATCCATCATAATTTCTCACAATTCCATGGGATGTCTTCTACATCCAGATTTGATATGTTATGGAAAAAAGCCACAAATGCTTTGGACAATGACAATACTATTAAAAACGATTGCTCTCTCGACCTGCTCTTCTCCACCTGTTCAACAGTGACCACCTCGTGCACACTACATTCCGGGTAATAGTCATAGTCATTCATCTAATGTTATCTTTTGTAACTCACACAGGTCTGAATGCCAGGACACGGGGGATCTCTGCGGGGACAAATAAAACTTAGCTGGTTTGGGTCAGGAGCCAGACTTCTTTCTTTATTGACAATAAGAATAAACTCAGCAGGAGCTGTGCTCTTCAAGCCCTCCAGGTATCCACGTATGTTTAGAATGTAAAAGCCAAGACTTTATTATTGTAATTAAAACATAGAAGTATCCAGAGATGCTGCGGTCAGCGGGTACTGTCCATGATTTTGTGTTTTGCCAGCTGGTATTAATGATGAGAATATAAGACATATGTAGTAGCATAATAGTTATTGATGCAGTGACACTGGGAAAAAAAATAGAATAATGAGATTTTGTCAAACTTGTAAAGTTTTCTTATATTGTTCGCCATGTTTTATTGCCTCTTTGTCTTTATGCACCTACAGACACCCAATGGACAACTTTGACATTGTATGTGCACTTTTTATGAGTTCGTACCCCCCCCCCCCAAAAAAAAAACCCAAAACAAAACAAAAAACAAAAGAATAATCTTAAGCAGGAGTTAGGGTGGTGTACTTGAAGGCATCACTGGAGATCAGGTCACCTGTGTGCGTTGAGAGCCTCAGTTCTATTCCTCAGTTCACCAGTGGTGACACTGACCCCACAGGGGCGCGTCACGTTTCCCTGCACTGACAGAGCCTGCTCCAAAATAGACGGCACCCCCCCCCCCCCCCCCCCCCCCCCCCCCC
>JAFBJQ010001470.1:8559-56513 GCA_016785345.1 Trinectes maculatus
AATGAACAGCCCCCCTGCTCCACCCTGTCCCTCACAACAACCCAGGTGAGAAACCAACTGCGGAGGATCAAGGCAAGGAAGGCTGCAGGTCCAGACGGCATCAGCTCTAGACTCTTAAAATCCTGCGCAGACCAGCTGTGTGGGATTGTTGGATTGATCTTCAATATGAGTCTGAAGCTGGGGAGAGTACCACAGCTGTGGAAAACATCCTGCGTGGTACCTGTGCCCAAGACATCGCACCCAAGGACCTCAGCAGCTACAGGTCGGTGGCACTAACATCCCACCTCATGAAGACCCTGGAGCGGTTGGTCCTTGCCCATCTCCGCCCACTGGTGAGCCCAGTGTTGGATCCACTCCAGTTTGCCTACCAACCTGGCATCGGGGTGGATGATGCTGTCATCTTCCTCCAACACCGAGCTCTCTCTCACCTGGAGAAACCTGGGAGCACTGTGAGAGTCATGTTCTTTGACTTCTCAAGTGCCTTCAACAACATTCAGCCCAAACTCCTGGGGGACAAGCTAGGGCAGTCTGGTGTGGACCATCATCTCACATACTGGATTTTGGACTACCTCACCAACCGTCCACAGTATGTGAGGACCGGAGGCTGTGTGTCTGACATCGCCGTCTGCAGCACAGGGGCCCACAGGGAACGGTCTTGGCTCCGTTCCTCTTCACCCTGTACACTGCAGACTTCACCTACAACTCGCCCACCTGCCACCTGCAGAAGTTTTCCGACGACTCTGCAATTGTCAGCCTCATCACAGATGGGGACGACGGGGAGTACAGGAAACTGACGCAAGATTTTGTGCGATGGTGCGAGAGGAACCACCTCCTGATCAACGCAGGAAAAACCAAAGAACTGGTGGTGGATTTTCGTAGGCGAACACACTGCCCCCCAACACCGGTGAACATCCAGGGAAAAGACATTGAGGTGGTCACATCCTATAAGTACCTGGGAGTTCACCTGAACAATAAACTGGACTGGACTCATAACACTGCCGCACTTTACAGGAAAGGCCAGAGCAGAGTTTACCTGCTACGGAGGCTAAGGTCCTTTGGAGTGCAGGGGGCGCTCCTGAGGACCTTTTATGACACTATGGTGGCATCAGCCATCTTTCATGGAGTGGTCTGCTGGGGGACCAGCATCTCGGCAGCTGACAGGAAGAGACTGGACAGACTGATCAAGAAGGCCAGCTTTGTACTGGGATGCCCCCTGGAGCCAGTGCAGGTGGTGGGAGAGAGGAGGATAACAGCCAAGCTGTTGTCCATGATGAAGAACGACTCCCACCCCCTGCAGGACACTGTGGCAGCACTGCGGAGCTCCTTCAGTGACAGACTCCTTCACCCAAAATGTGTGAAGGAACGTCACCGCAGGTCCTTTCTTCCAGCAGCAGTCAGACTCTACAACCAACAGTTCTCCTAGTAGACCACAACATACAACACACACAACACACAAACCAAATGCTGCTACACTGTTGCACTGTATTCTTTTGTATTGTGTACATTACTGCATTGTCGCACATTGTTATATATGTATATAGGAGATATATATGTATATATATATAGACATATATGTATGTGTATATAGTGTGCAATGTGTAAATGTACCTAACTCATCTACATATTGATATATTTAGTTTTTTTCTGAGATGTCTAGTGTTTTTATTGCAATTTATTTATTTCTTTATTTATTTTTATTTTTTACTACTTTTTTATTATCTGTTTAATACACACTGCTATCCCTGTGGCTGCTGTAACGCTGAAATTTCCCCAATGTGGGACGAATAAAGGTATATCTTATCTTATCTTATCTTATCTTATCCTGTCTTGATCTTAATGTTTGCCTTGTTGGTTTTAATTGGCTTTTATGATATATAGTTGTTATAGTGTGTTATAGATGTTGTTGTGTTTTATAATGTCCTTTGAAATTTTGTGAAAATAACCTGACACAGAGTCATAATTCTATTGAGCCATTTATTATGTTTACAGAGCTGACTTCAATGGTAAACTCATCCACACCAACTTCTCACTTCCTATTTCTACTAGACTGTTAAATCAACAGTTCAAAGTCAAATCAAATCAGTTTATCTTTATTAACAGGCTATATACCACAGACCTTCAAGGTTGCAGTAATTAAACCTCTGATGTTGTTGGGATTAGAGGAATTGCCTTGAGTGGTTTAATCCCAAAAAATACAATCTTCTCTAAATGTCCTCTAAAACATATGGCAGTGCTTTTCTCTGCGTTTCGGACAATAAACATGGACTTACTCAGCAGCACGTGCAGACACCTTTGGAGGTGCAGGAGCTCAGATTTTCAAAGGCACCCTCTCCCTCCATGATCAACAAACAATGTTTTTTTTAACACTTTATTACACTTTATTATGATGCAATGTTGAAATTTCTATTGGCCACTGAAAAGGACACTTTGGACTGAAAGGGGCATGGGCTCAAGCATCTCAAAGCACCCCCCTCCATGTTACTCAGTATCCAAACACAAATGTAGATGATTTGAAAAAGGAGAGAGAAAGTGAGAGAGAGAGGGAGAGAGATAGCCCCTCCTCTTCTGAGATCCAGGCCTGGCTGGTATGGTACATAGCGGAGACACACCCCGCATGTGGCCGACTGTTGTACTGTACTGTGCTGCCGGATCCACAATCGCAAGCCTTGGTCCGTCGCTGGAGCATCGGTAAGTGTGAGCAGGCTTCGTCACAGACGCTTAGCTAACACCGCTGTCATGTCGCGCGGAACCCCGCAATGCTCTGTGGTGGAGTGTTTGTGTCGCTGATCCGTCAGCATCAGGATGCGCAATAGCCTGCACCGTCCATGTCAGGGTTACAGCTGCCGACGCGACGTCGCTGTCTAACGACCGCTGTATTAGTCAGGGTTTTATTCTGTATGTTTGGATGCCTTTGTGAAACCAGAATCTGCCGGCTAATTGTCAGACCAGTCAACCGGCTAGATCCAGTGGGAACCAGATTTGTTCAGAGGACGCTTAGACACGCAGTGAACACTCGATCAATCACACACATTTGAACAAGTTCAAAAGGCCTGTGTCATTTGTATGCGCACTGCGTCCTGGAGCTGACATGACTTCACATGAGCTGAGACGACTGGCAGGAAGAGATGCGTCTCCATTTCTCCACATCGACTTTAGCTGCTTGAATTCATCTAAGCCCGTAATAACGAAAGTAATTGGCCCTCGTTTTTTGTTTTATTTATTTATTTCGATTTGCTGATCATTTTCTACGTGTTGCAATATTTTCCATGATTTATGCAGGAAATGTACTTTTTAGTAACATTTTTTAAATCTAATGTCTTTTATGTTATTTATACTCTATTTATGCATGTTTGGTATTTCTGGGCATGTCAGAAGTTGTTTAAGTGATTTATGCAAAAAGCAGTAAAAATACTGATGTATGATGATTTAATAGCAGTTTTTTTGGGTGTGTAAATTTTGGCACACTGTGGGGCAGGGCGTAAGGGTTAATGATATTTGCCTGTGATAACTGCATTATTGAACTTGCATTAACATTAAAACAAAAACTCAGCTTAGAGATTTGCTGCCTGTAATTCATTCAATTGGTTGATGAATTATGAAATCATAGTTGGAAAAAAAGACGTAACATACCCCAGGTCTCATATTTTATCCAAAAGACAAGAGGAACTTCCTATGTATATGGCTCTAAATCATTACATCATTACAGGCTGTTTACCATTACAGGGGGTCCTCGACTTATGACGCACGCGACCGGTATTTTGCAGATTACCCAGGTAACAGTGCGGCGGAGTTAAGAGATGCAAATGCTGCTAACCATATATTATTGTGAAACGAACGGGCAGTGGCACATCCACTCACCAAGCCAAAGTCAAATAGAAATGCGGCTCTTGCAGTGTACATGTCTCATGTCCCAGAGCAGGACCCTCACCCAGGCCACGACAGGACCCTCACACTGACATATAACACGCTACACAGCTCATGAACAACAAAATTTTTGTCTTTTTCATTGTTGGCCAAATCACTCATAGCAAAAGCAAACTAACAGTAATTACTGCTGTAATTTGATTCTTTTAAAAAGCCATGTAACATGCTATGAT
The DNA here is from genome assembly GCA_016785345.1 of Trinectes maculatus. NCBI lineage: Eukaryota > Metazoa > Chordata > Actinopteri > Pleuronectiformes > Achiridae > Trinectes > Trinectes maculatus. The sequence goes on from JAFBJQ010001470.1 coordinate 12,657, forward strand.
CTCAGGTTTTGGAAAGGTATGATACTAAAAAATTCTATAAACACAGTACATTGTTTGTATTGCTATTTATATGTACATATATACATGTGTGTGTGTGTGTGTAGTTTGTAATGGATATTTATTTATGGGGATATAGAATCAATAGAAGATTATAGAATCTACATAGAATAAACACACAGAAAGTATATTTAAATTCAAAAACTATTTTCATGGCTTTCTTTAAATTTTGAGTTTGAACACAGTTTCTGCCCTGTGATGAACAAGTTTGGCCAAAAAAAGAAGCATTTTTTGGATAGATATAATAACAAAACACAGGCCTATATGTTAAATTGCAAGATAAATTTTAATTAGTGAACTAAAATTAGATATCAGCTTAAAAGGTGAACTGTGTTTTATATAAATTATATTAGCCATAAAAATGTGTTCCATCTCTGTGCTTGTGGAATTTCTGTCCATCATCTTCTACTATGTTAACTGGGCGTCAGTTTTTAAGCTATCCAAGTAACAAGGAATTGGTTAACCTCTCACTTACAGGCTTCGTTAGTTGCCCACGACTACCACACTCCTGTAGTGTAGCCTGACGAGGTCCCGTGCAGCTCATTTCAGTCGGGTGTTTTGCTTTTATTTTTAAATTTTTTTTTAAATTTTTAATTTTTTTTACATGTCCTGTTTGGCAGCTTAGGCACGCAGTATGACAGTTTCTGGTTGCCTTGTTGTGCCTCAACAGATTTGTTCTGCAAGGGAAAGGTGTGGTTCACTCTTCCTGTTGCATTTTATTGGCTTTTATTGGCATTGGCTACCGAACTGAAGGACAGAGAGAGGGTGAGAGACAGACAGAGAGAGAGACAGAGTGGGGGCTGGGGTTGGAGTGGGGGAAGAGACGACAATAACAACAAACAGAAACATCACAAGAGTAACAACAGTAATTACAAACGTGGTTATGCTGAGAGTCTTATAGCGAGATTTGGTACCTGGAGGGGGGAAACAGAGCAGTAGCAACAGTGACAGTGACATTGTTTACAACAATAGCATGAGTTTACAGTCATTCCAGTGTTACATACATGGTGATCACAAAGTGGATACATACTGAGGTATACAGTACACAGATGTAGCAGATATATATGGTCATGACAGGATATATAGGTAAGTAATATTTGGGGTACAGTGTCTGTGTATGAGTGGGGTGTTTTGCTTTTAGATGATAGGCCAAAGAGAGTTATTTCTATGATATCTGAATTCGGCTTTGCAAATAGCATAGATAACTTTGGTTTTGTCCAGTGATCACAGAGTGGATACATACTGAGGTATACAGTACACAGATGTAGCAGATATATATGGTCATGACAGGATATATAGGTAAGTAATATTTGGGGTACAGTGTCTGTGTATGAGTGGGGTGTTTTGCTTTTAGATGATAGGCCAAAGAGAGTTATTTCTATGATATCTGAATTCGGCTTTGCAAATAGCATAGATAACTTTGGTTTTGTCCAACAAGCCGTCGGACAACTTCGTAAAAAGAAATTTCCTCCTAAAACGTTCTTCATCTAAACGCAACATATACCACTCGTCTGACAGCCAGGATTCCAGTTCGGCCACACACACATGACCAAAGGTAATGGGTCAGCCAACACCGGTAGTAAACAAAAAGTTAATTGCGTTAATTCTTTTTAACGCGATAAATATTTGAGAATTAACGCAAAATTAACGTGTGCAATTTGACAGCACGAAAAAAAATGTGTGTGTGGGTGTGTGTATGCGCACATAATCTGAGTTGATATGATAATTTAAAATGCTAATTTAAATATCATGTAGGGCTGCAACGACGTCGACTATTAAATGTGGTCGACCAGAAATTTTGTGGTCGTCTAGTCGTATATTATTTTAAGCAACATGATGGACGCCATTCAATTCATTAGAATACATGCAAATAAAGTTGCAATGCACCACCGGAAACGTAAGGGGCAATAGCCTGCACCATCTGCGCCCATATTGAACTAAACACTGAAAAATGCATCTCTCAGTATAAAGTAAGACCAACCACAGAGTCACCACCTGCCTCTCTGGCAAAGAGAGATGACAGTCCGTAGATGGAGTTCATCTTAAAGATGCATTGTGCGATCCTGCATGGTTTCAGCACAATTTAATTTTTATTTCAAGTCGTAGACATCTCCCCCTGATCCACTAGCTGCCTGCCCCCTGAATACATTGTGAAAAAGCCCGGTCTCTGGAGACAACACAGGGATCGTAAATGTCAAAGAAATACTAGGGTCACAGGCTGTGCACCAAAACAATAACAAACCATGTTCCAGCCAATCACTGACAAGATGGTCGAGGGTGGAGCTTAGTGCGCAAGCATATATGGGCATGATTGGCTGGAACGGCCCATATGCCTATCGCGCCAAGCAATGTACTCTCAGTTGATACATGTGCTTTCAATGCTCATAATGTTGTGACAGGGAGTTAGGATTTTAACTGTCTTTTGGAATTTTTACAGACACAATGACTTACCTTTACACTTAATTTATTTTTCTTAATGAACATTGTCAGACATTTACAATTTTGATGTACTTGCACTGTGCACCATGCAACCGTATTATCTAAACAGTTAAGCTGGTACTCAATTACTATACTATATTTTCTCTTTAATATGTGCTGTTTATGAATGGCAGTTTATTATGCTTTTTTCAGCGATATTCTGAATATGTAATGAGTGTATGTGTTGGCATCAGTAGTGGTATCATCCACTTGAGCTATTGTCTGCTGCTAACTTTTATTCCTGTTCTATTGTAACATATTTTGTCGATGTTCCGTTTTTCAAAGGGACACCTTAGACTCCTGTGTTAATTCACCATTACAACTTTATCTTCAAAGTTTGTTTATATACGTATATATTCATTAACAGCCCAATAGTCGACCTGCCTTTGACTATAGATTTTCATAATAATTTGGACAACACAAATGTGATCGATATTTTCTTTGTGCATCCTGTTCTGTTATCATGCAGCTGATATTGAAAAGGACTTCAGGACTTAAGTGTAAGATGTAAAAAAAAATTGCACAATGCAAACTCATTGCAAACAGCAGGATGACGTGAATGGTTTGATTTCTGATACCAGCTTGTCCCAGTTCAGACCGGCTATGTCCAGTTGTTTGTTTGTCCCTAACAGCATGTTTGTCCCTACAGCATGTCACATAACCCAACCCACCATATGTTAATACAGTCTTGTGTAACTCCTGTACTCTAAACCAGTTTCAACCAGTTCACAACATGTTGTTAAGAAGCTGTGTGTGTGCGCGCGTGTGTGTGTGTGTGTGTGTGTGTGCGCGTGTGCGTGTGTGTGTGTGTGTGTGTGTGTGTGTGTGTGTGTGTGTGTGTGTGTGTGTGAAAGACTAAGGTTCCCTTTGCTGTGTAAACTAGATAACTGGAATTTTAGTGGTTTCCCTATTGTGTAAGAGCTTAGAAAATGATTGTGGAGAGAGATAACCAGGCATGACTCATTCTGCCAATACTTTTTACATTTCGTCTTTTGTCATGGGATGATATTACATGTTTCATGTAATGTCCACATTTTAAACCCGCAATCAGTAGTTACATTTCTGTTTTTATTTAACGCACCCGAGTGGTCTGCTACTGTTTTCATAGCAATATTATTATTGTAGCAACCACTCAGAACACTTTACAATACAATTGACCTTTAACCATTTACAAACACATGTACAGATGCAAGAAAAAGTGAACCCTTTGGGATTACTTGGATTTCTATATAAATTGGTCATAAAACGTGTTCTGATCTTCATCTAAGTTACAACAATAGACAAACACAGTCTGCTTAAACTAATACCGCACAAAAATATATGTTTTCGTGTTTTTATTTAACACAACATTCACAGTACAGGGTGGAAATAGTATGTGAACCTTGGGATTTAATAACTGGTTGACCCTCCTTTGGCAGATCAGACCTGCACAACGGTCATAAGGAATTTTGGACCATTCCTCTTTACAAAACTGTTTCAGTGAAGCAATATTCTTTGGATGTCTGGTGTGATTTGCTCTCTTGAAGTCATGCCATAGCATCTCAATTGGCCACTCCAGAAGGCATATCTTCTTCTGTTGAAGCCATTCTGTTGTTGATTTACTTCTATGCTTTCGGTTGTTGTCCTATTGCATCACCCATCCTCTGTTTTCTTGCAAAATGTCTGGATAAACTTGGTAATACATTTTTCCGTCAATGACAGCAATCCGTCCAGGCCCTGAGGCAGCAAAACGAGCCTCAAACTGTGATGCACCCTCCACCATGGCTGTGTCCGAAATCGCCCCCAACCCCTACTCCCTACTTCCTATATAGGGAAATAAATGTAGTGCACTATATAGTGAGCTCAACAGAAAAATCTTTCGGACACTACTCTCGGTACCAGTAATTACGTCATCGCTGTCGCACGATTAAAACGTACCATATTATTGTCGTCTCACAAAATACTTGTTTGTTTACCACTGCATTTTTATTAAATTAGAGGCTTTTGATTACAGTCCTGTACTTTTTATTTTCGTATTTTGTTATATTTTATAATATTTATGTATATTTCCCTCCCGTCCGTCTGCCATTTTCACTTCCGCGCAGCCCAGAGAATATCTGGCAATGCATGATGGGATCTCTTGGTCCGGTTAGTGACCATCGGATGTACACTACATTTCGCGGTGAATTGTGGGATACATTGAGTGCACTATATAGTGGACATGCTATGATCCCTAAGCTTTCAGACACCACTACAAAATGACGTGCTCACTACATAGTGCACTATATAGGGGTTAGGGGGCGATTTCGGACACAGCCCATATTTCACAGTTAGGATGAGGCATTGCTGTTGGTGTGCTGTGCCTTTTTTGTCCACATGTAGCGTTGTGTGTTGGAATCAGTCGGATCACAAATGAAAGCAATTACACATTATTATTATTATTACAGTTTTGACACTTGGGCCTTATGAACATGGACGCGTTTTCAATTATATTTGCATATATAAAAGGATATGCAAAGGATGGAATAATAACAATGGCAGCATTGGGTTTACTGGGGAACATAGTAAATGGCCATATTCGACAACAACGGATGTTTCAAGATCATACTCTCCACACTGGTTTTTATAAGCTGCAACTTGACTACCAGTGGTGCTTCAAAAGTGCTGGTAACAATAAGTTTCAGTTAGTTTCATCTTGTTGCCTGTTCAATAAATTCTTTTTAGCATTTTTGTTTCTTGTTTGTATTTTCTTTATTTTCCTAGCTTTCAACTCCGAGTAAACTGTTTCCTGTTTACAAACTGTTTTAGTGATAAAATGTTTTAAAATAAAAACCTCATAGTATGGACATATATCAGCATTAGAAATCAGAAAAGCACGTAGTATGATAAGGCCATCACCACCTGAAAGACATTAAAACGAACTGGAAAGCCAGTTGTGATTCATTATACAGTCATGCATTATGGTATAGGTCTGTCCTCTGTCTGAGGACTTGCAGTTATTCGAGCTCTGACAGAGCTCTCAGCCGAATATAGCAAGTCATGAGTGATATGATTACATTTGTTTCTTTAGTAAATAAATTAATTAACTCACATTTTAGTGAACAATGTGTGATGAGTACTTGTTTATTAGAGTTTACTTGCCCAACCGTACTGGTAAACAGGTGGGTTATTTGACTACAAATCAGTCTTTATAAATAAAAACAATACTGCAGCTCATTGGTTTCTACTTATTCTCACTGTTAATTTTTTGCCCTCTCTTCCTGTAGGGAATTTGGTGAACTTGTTGACTCTGAGAGGAGGTGCTGCCTCTGTTCTGCATTCCACCCTTGTCTCGTAACAGTTTTATCATGGCATCTACCTTGATCAGATGTCAGCTTGCTCACTCCTTGCAGAAAACCTTGTGGCTCACAGCTGCAGGTAAAGGTAAGTTTCCTTTTTACAAACACACTCTATAACTATAACACTCTTTATAGAGTAACCAACAGGTACATTGTTCTCATGAACATTTTTTTTCCTGTTTGTGGTTGTTGAATTGGGTCTAAAGTCTGGTTGGTGAAGTTAATCAAGAGACTGAGAAAGCGTTTTGTATATTATCACATCAGCTCAGATCTGCTAGCCTTACTACACATGTACTGTACTTTTAGGTATGTGTTTAAACTTTATTTATAGGATTTCTGCTCTATTTTCAGTTAAAATACCAGAAGCACAAATACACAATATTTACTATTGATATTTAAGGTTTGAAAATGATAAAAATGTGTGTAAAAAATGTGTAAAAAAATAATGGCATATTGATAACTTTAATCAATTAAACGTTTGACTGACTTCATGTGGTTCATGTGGTCAAAGGTTTTGTTACTTTCAGTCAACGATAGGTCTGGCTGAAGAACAAATGCAGGTCTCTCTATTGTTCTCTCTGACCACATGGTTTGAGATCCCAACAATTTCTAAATGTTAGTGATTATCCCTGATAATCTTTAATATTATTTAGCTAATAACCAAACTGAGCCCACTTGTGCCCAACATAAATGGTGCCCACGTGAGGCTGTTATTAATTAAATTTTTGGCTTTCCCCAACAACGTAGAGATCACGATAACAGACTTGTAAAGAAAATGTAAATAATGTTTGTGCATAGATCTGTTACTTGGTCCTTTTAAACAGTTTACAACAATGGCATACTCAGATTTGGCTGATATTGGACCCTTTGGACTCTTCCCGTGTGAAACACAAAATACTTCCCTCCAACGAGCAAAACTTTTATACATAGTTACTGTATATACTGTCTCTGATTCAAATTGTGCTGATAAAAGCAATCTGAATCCAGAGGATTTTATATGATTTTGAATTATAGTCAAACGTGATGTGTCATATGTGCTTCTGTTTTATTCTTGAATGGAGCTGTGGAAGCATGCAAAACTGAATTTCAGTGTTAACTGACAATTACTTTGACTTACCAATATATGACAACACACTCAACAGACTTCCGTTACTTCACGAGTGGTCTTTTTTTACGGCAGTGGTAAGAATCCAGCAGCAGTGGTGCGTCGCCACAGAATGCATAAAGGGAAACACTGTGCTGTTATTTTGACCAACGAACCAATGGAACCATCTCCGGACTAGTGAGGTAGACCCAGTAGACCCAGTTGCTAAGATCGAAGATTCCTGCATTTTTCCTCCATGCGAGACAAGGCCTTTCCATGATTTGTGTGTTGTGAATTCAGCGAATGAGAACATTTACACACCTCTCGAGATAGTATACATACTCAATAACGGAAAATTGCATATGTCAAAACAACATATTCAGGGTTTCCCGCAGACTAGATAGCAATTTGTGGCAGAGTGGGCGTGACTGGCGGCGTGGCCCGGTGTGGTGAGCACGCCCCGCTCCCTTCTGGGTGGACCTGTCCTTTAAATTTCATGTTGAGATTTACTCACCAAAATTAAAGTTAAAGTTTAGTCTTTACTTTTATTTTACTTTATTATTGCCTATTGTATTGTTTGCCTATTGTAGTGGCCATCTTTAGATTCTGTGACATCCAAGGAATGAATTGCAAAAAAACAACTAAAGCTGGCGGTTTTTATTTCAAATACTGAACTCAACAAATGAAAATAAAGAGTATAATATAACAAGTTGAATAAAATAATAAAAATAAAATAAATTAAATACTATAATTAGATGTTAGAAACTACTACATGTAACACTAAGGCAACTAACTCTAATAATGAAACAGCAAGAGCGGGCGAATCAGCTGTCAGTGTGTGTGCATGTATCAGTGATGCGGCGGTTGATCCACATTGAGTGGTTGCGAGTCACCAATAACGCTAATAAAGATGTTTCTAAAATAAGTGGTCAGGTGGCGGATCAGGTCCATTATTATTACTTGCAGTCCGAGTCACTGTTCGCGGAAGCGTGCATCTTAAAGGGAACATTGCTCATGTACAATCACGCAGAAGCTTAGACGCATCTTAATCAGAACATTGGTCCGAGTGTACGTGGGGTAGGGTTATCAATCAATCAATCAATCAAATTTTATTTGTATAGCCCATATTCACAAATTGCAATTTGCCTCATAGGGCTTTAACAAGGAGTACAGGGTATGACATCCTCTGACCTACACCCTCAACAAGGGCAAGGAAAAACTGCCAAAGAAAACCCCTTTTAACAGAGGAAAAAAAACGCAGAAACCTCCAGGAGACACTCATGTGAGGGATCCCACTCCCAGGGATGGACAGGAGTGCAATGGATGCCACGTGTACACAACACATTAACAACATGACTTATAATTATTAATTATACAAGTAGAATAATATAATATAATATAATATAATATAATATAATATAATATAATATAATATAATATAATATAATATAATATAATATAATATAATATAATATAATATAATATAATATAATATAATATAATATAATATAATATAATATAATATAATATAATATAATATAATATAATATAATATAATATAATATAATATAATATAATATAATATAATATAATATAATATAATATAATATAATATAATATAATATAATATAATATAATATAATATAATATAATATAATATAATATAATATAATATAATATAATATAATATAATATAATATAATATAATATAATATAATATAATATAATATAATATAATATAATATAATATAATATAATATAATATAATATAATATAATATAATATAATATAATATAATATAATATAATATAATATAATATAATATAATATAATATAATATAATATAATATAATATAATATAATATAATATAATATAATATAATATAATATAATATAATATAATATAATATAATATAATATAATATAATATAATATAATATAATATAATATAATATAATATAATATAATATAATATAATATAATATAATATAATATAATATAATATAATATAATATAATATAATATAATATAATATAATATAATATAATATAATAGTGGTGCGTTGAGTGCAGTGCTGAATCCAGGTCCTGCAGCTCCAGAGCATGTTCTACGATCAGCTGCCACCACAGTCGATGGTCCATAGACCATCTATCTATCTATCTATCTATCTATCTATCTATCTATCTATCTATCTATCTATCTATCTATCTATCTATCTATCTATCTATCTATCTATCTATCTATCTATCTATCTATCTATCTATCTATCTATCTCTTTCTCTTTCAGTGTGTGTGTGTGTGTGAGAGAGAGAGAGAGAGAGAGAGAGAATCTGCGCCACACAATCATTTATGTACAGGAAACCCTGATATTTGATACAATCATAGACCGTCCGTGCAGAGGCCCTGGCACTACTTTCTCACCAATTGTGTCTCCGTTCCCTTCATTGCAACTTTAAAAAAATTGTTTTTGTATAACCAGCCTTGTGTAACTTTTGGCTTTTGGCGAAAGCATTCACACTATATATTCTTAAAATATTCCACTTTTAATTTTCCAATTTGTGCCCATTGGAAATACATGGAGTGGATGATGTGGTGATGTCAGCAGTTACATCTACTGACATCACCACATCACCCACTCCTGCTCTGCCTTTTTCAATCTGTGCAGATCTTCCTGCTTCTTCTCCTGTAGCTCCCATATCTTTCACCTCACACATACAATTATTTTGGAGCTACACTTGGCCTCTCTCACACAGTGTGCTTACTGTGGCAGTAGGGCCTACATTTTTTTCACAGTGCCTCTCTAAGCAACAACAGGCACCTTCTGCTGCCTCATCCCATTTTGTCGGATCTGGCGTCCGCAAACTTTTCACGCAAATCCTACGAAAAGTTGTATAAATGAGGCCCCAGGTGACAGCCTTGATTCTCAGCGAGTGGCTGACTTAGTGATGAGCTGGTGACCTGGCAGACCCAGTTGTATTTGCACTTCAACTAGTTATCTTCCTCCAGCTGTTGGAGAAGCGGCTGACAACTCTCTTACACAGAGAAATGGCCTGTGAGATGTGGGCGTCATCCTTACCATGTACTGTGACACACAAAATTGAAAAACATCTTTTAAAATCACTAATTTCTTATGTATGGTTACACGCAGACACACACAGTTTTACTGAGAATTGACCCATTGTTAGACTTCTAATTGGTCAGTAGTAGACCAGTCAGAAGGCTCCATGCCCATAGCAACCGTTGCTAATGCCGTTTGGTTAAACTAACTTTGCCTGGGAATGTGTTATTTGTCATTGAGTCAGAGTGTAGCAGAAAGCTACAAGATACTGATTAACAGTGTTTTAAGATGAGTAAAATGTGTCCTTGGGGTATCTGCAAAAGAGACTATATAGGCCTTGTTGGAAGTTGGATAGCATTGCGCCTGTGATAAAATTATATTTACAATTTACATTATGTATATAATACTCCTCATCATATTGACGGCCCTGTGTGACATAAACTGCTAGCAGCCACGGCTAATGTCAGACAACTGTAAGATTATTAATAATTTTTAGCAGTTTTATGCCATGTTGTACTTACTCTCTACTGTACCCATGTTTGTTCCATATTAAGGGAGCCACATTTTATTTTTTTTCAGTGGAAATGAACTCATAGACTACAGACCTACCAATGGCTAGATGAAGTCTGTGACCAAAACACTGCATCCTTGGCCACTTTGTCACTTTGTCAGCTCTTTGACAATGTTACTCCTGTTTCCCCTGTCTCTGGATGCAAGGTTTTTTCAGAATTCTGATACCAGAACTTTATGTTTACACTGGCAAACGTAACCAAAACATGATCGCAACATGGATGTCATGAACATGTAAACTTCATTGCTTCATTGCTTTTTGTTTCCATAAAATATTTTTTATTTTTCATTTTTCTCCTCCAGGGTGCAGATATCTTAGCAAAGCAGCACCAAAGACCCAAGTGGAATTTGACTATGATGGACCTTTAATGAAAACTCCCGTTCCTGGGCCACGATCACAAGTAACAATATAAAAGTGATTTAAAAAATTAACAAGGTGTTGACAAATATCACTCATTTTTTGTTTTCATTTGTAGGAGCTGACAAAACAACTTGGGGAAATCCAGGTCAGCTTTGTTTTGATTTTTTAAATTTTGTACCATTTATGTTGTGTTCCTAGTTGTCCCTACATAGTATCACATGACAGTCCAAATTAGCATAAGGGATACAATCACTAATTTACACTACGGTATTTTAGCCTTAGGGGATGGACTTGTTTAAGGGAGTTTGTTGGGTTCAGTGTTTAGACAGATCCAGGGTACACCCTCGACAAGATGCCAGCCTATCACAGGGCAACATACAAAGACAAAGAACCACTCACACTCACATTCACACCGACCACATGTTCAGTTTAGAGTCTCTATTTAACCTATTCCTGAATACAGGGCGTCCTCGAGTTACGACGGAGATCCGTTCCTGAGAATGTGTCGTAACCGAATTTCGACGTAAGTCGGAACATACATTCATAGGTAAGGTAGTTACAAAGTTGTGCCACCAGATGTCGTTATAACACCACGCTAAAATAAGAGTTTACTGTGGTGAATTGCCTTTTGTCACCGTAGGGGTTGGCATCACGAGTGTAATGAGCATTTCCTTTAGATTTCTGATATCAACCGTGTAGACCCTGTGTTGTGAATAAACCTACGGTATTGCCACGATCCCGAACGCATCTGTGTCCGTGTGCATCTCCTTACCGGCTGCCGCTCAGAACAAAACCCACACCAAATTGAACTAATATTCAAACCAAGCGGCAATTATGTTTGCTTTGTGAACTAGTTAATAAACCCTGGAGCATAAATAGTTGTAGTTAAATCCAGTTATAGTAGCACTGGCATACAGAACATACATAGAAGTCTGCAACCTGTGATATATGCCACAGTGTGCAAATTCTTTTACAACATCCTCCAGTTGACTTTCCTTCAAATGTGTAACATCTTCTTCTATTCTGGTATTTAATTGCAGTTGGTAAACAACTAGGTACATTACCACCAAATCACATTACAACTAGGGCTGTCAATAAATAAAAAAATAACTATTGAGTCTCACATTTTGAAATTCATTAATCTAGATTAATCACGATTTAAAGTTGGCTTTTGCTGTGATGACTAAATTAATGCGCCACTTATTTTCCACACATAGGAGACGTCGAGAAATTCCTCTGCACAGGTCTCAGCAACTTCTTTTTTTACAGTCAATGCAAACGATCGCAATTTCCAGTCAATGTCAATAAAATGTACCATGACACCCAGGTTGTTTTCATTGCTAACTGAGGTCCACTGGTTACCTGTAAGGCGACAGCTTTTTTGACAGCTTCTTGAAGCAGGTTAATTTTGCGTGTTCTCTCTAAGAATGTCATGCAAAGAATGTATGCGTGGTGCCCCTTTGATGGCAAATCATACGTGTCCCCAGAGGCAATTCAATCAGCGCACACAGGAAGTAAAGAAAGTTGCGATAACTGTGTTAAAATATTTTATCACGTTAATCTCAGACACATTTTACACTTTATTTACTTTACAGCATTAATTACAACACGTCACGTGCTTCCCCATTTGTCAATTTATAATCAACACAGGGTACTATGGACCTATTCTACCTCTGGTCTTTACGAGGAATATGGGTTACTTTGCTGATCAGTATGATAACACTGAAATAAGTAATCAAAATCTTCCATTTATTTTCACTGAACAAAGTCAAGACAGGAACAATGAAATTTAATATGTATTTTACCTTTTCATCTGGCTCTAGGAACCTTTCATCAAATATTTACACTCATAGTATGATGACTTGTGTGTGTCACAAGGCGGATGCATCTATAATGTGTTTGTGTTTGTTGCAGAGAGGGTTAAATTTTACTCTCTGTTAAACATTAAAATGTGTCTCGTTCCAGAATGTTGGTGCAATCAACTTCTTCTGCAATTATGAGGAGAGCAGGGGAAACTACCTGGTGGATGTGGATGGCAACCGCATGCTGGATATTTATTCTCAGATCTCTTCCATCCCAATTGGTTAGTAGTAAGGTATCAATCAATCAATCAATCAATCAATCAAATTTTATTTGTAAAGCTCATATTCACAAATTGCAATTTGCCTCATAAGACTTTAACAGCTAGCTGGACTGTAGAAATTGGTAGCGTGGATACAATTATTCATCATGATCTCCATCCGTTTAAATCGTCGCATTGAAACATGTTGCAATATTATTACATTTATGGGTAATTAACTTGGAAAGTGTTTTGACAAACTTAATATGTTGTGTTTGGGTAAACCAGAGAATGAATGATTGATGAATGATGACTGAGGTCTTGCATGCATAGATCAAAATACAGTATATATATATATAAAAAATACAAAAATGCCATAAAGTAACCCTGTTCATTGATTTGGACCTTTATCTGTAATTATCAGTTACAGTCACAGAATATTTTAGTATATGTTATATTTAATAAACAGCAAAATTTAATCTTAAAACAGAATCACTATGACTTTGTAAATAATAAGAAACTTCAAAATCAATCATCTAAACCAGGGGTCTCAAACTCGCGGCCCGCGGGCCAACTGCGGCCCTCGGGACGATAGTTTGTGGCCCCCGCCTTAATATGAAAGTTTAATGTTAGTGCGGCCCGCGAGTTTGACCAGACCAGATGCGACACGCCGACAGTTTCGGCGTCTGTTCTATTTTTTGTGTGGCCGCTCCGCCGCTCCCACTTCACGCTGTCACCGGCCAGCCCTGTCTCTTTAAGACAGGGGGTCATGTGTGCTTGTGCGGCGCTGAGATGCCGGAAGAAAACAAAAGAAAGAGCGATAACTACTGTGTCCTGCGTATAGCTTACGTGGGGTCTATTCCATAAAGCAGGCTGAGAAAAGCGAGGCTTAATGTGAATAGCCTGGCTAGACTTAGGCAAAACACATGAGTTGAGGCTAACTCGGTTCCATAAAGGCTGAGCCGCGTTTACGCAGCCTCACTAATTCTAACCAGGTTCAGCTAGTCAGGCTGATTGCGTGTGCCCGTCATTCTTAAGCAGCCCATGAGGTCGAACACAGATCAAGCAGATTCACAATGACAAAATGCACAAGGACAGAGCGAGCGGCGGAGCCCTGTGAGGAATAAGACACGTGGAGATGTCCCTGTGCTCAATAAAGAAATATTGCACTTCCCACTTTTCCTGAACTTGTCTGTGCTCATCACCAACCTTTCTCTTCACTGCAGGTTTTGAAAAAGACATGTTTGGGGCTGTGTAATAAAAATGATTCCACTTGATGTCACTGTTCGCGTTGAAGTTTCAGTTTCAGTATTTAGCCGATGCGTCTTTTCTGCTTCTTTATCTGCCTCACTGAGCAGCAACTTCCGGGTTCAGACTGGACGCCGATGCGCGTGAAGCGGGAGCGGCGGAGCGGCCACGCTAAAAATAGAACAGACGCTGAAACTATCGCGGTGCTTTCAGGCGTGTCGCAGCTGGTCTGGTCAAACTCGCGGGCCGCACTAACATTAAACATTCATATTAAGGCAGGGGCCACAAACTAGCGTCCCGAGGGCCGCAGTTGGCCCGCGGGCCGCGAGTCTGAGACCCCTGATCTAAACCAACGCTTAAAGGTGCACTATGCGATCCTGCATAAACTGGCAACCTCACGTTCCCAAGCTTGATGGTAACCAAGGGATGGTGGCGCCTCACCCAAGTCTTCGGCCAAGCTGGGATTCGAACCAGCAACCTCCGGGTCCAAAGCCTCTTGGGCTTAAGCCTAACTCTCTAGCCGCTTCACCACTACCTCCCAATCTTTTGTGGCCTTTATCCACACAAGGGGAAATTACATCTCTTTCTTCTTTTTACCCATATACACATACAGTATGAGTAAATAACAGGTCAGTGGCACTTCATTGGGTCAATGGTGTTTGAAGATCCAGGGATTTGAACTGGCGTCTTCACATTCCAAGCTCAACCTTGGCTCAGGTACTGGATGGTGGCGCTTCACCCCAAATCTTCCACCAATTCAGGATTTGAACCTGTGACCACCGATCCCAGGCTCGCTTCTCTAGCCTCTAACCACTTCAGACCATACAGCAAACACCACCTATTTTACTTAAGCTGCTGATTTTTTCGGCTCTGTTGCTGCATCATTTGAAATTGAGGATGAATTTATCTGCCATTGATGAGGTAAGTACAGAAAAGAAAGGTCCTGATTCCATTGGTGTGGTGCAGCTATGTCTTTAAGGTTTTTTCTCTGGTAATATTGTCTGCTTCTGGGGCTGCCCATTTTCTCAGAAATGAGAGCATGATGAACTTTTTATCTGCATTTGATGTAGAGGAAATGTTGAATGTCACTGTAGCAACAGCTAGGACAGTAGAGCTACGTAAACATGCTGGTCTTTAAAGAGCTATAATCCCCAAAATATAATTCATATTTTTAATGTACGGTATATTTAATCCTGAAGTTGGGCTGCAGTACTTTTACTGTTATTATACTATAATATAAAATTTTTACAGCAGTTTTTGGAAAGCTGACATTTTTGACATTAGGGACAAATGAGTCAGGATATTAAATGACCTGTTAAGGGTTAAACTCTACTTTTGGCCATATATCCTGAGATCTTTATCAGTTTGGCTTACTCCAAGATTAGTTTGAATCCTATAAAAAGTAACATAACATAGAACTGGAACATTCATTCTGCCATACTGCCGAAATGTACTAAACGATGATTTGGATGTATAATTAGCTAATTGCTGTTGGTTCTGTTGGTCCAAAAGTACGTGTAAGTGGCACCTTAATAGCGCCATCTTTTCAAATAACAAATTAGGCTGGCTTTACATTGGAAGTCCCCACATACATTTTACAAAGCTAATCCGACTAACATTTACAGTGATTACAGTGATTTACAGTAATCATTATGGAGATGTTGGTGGCAAGATTACATGGTGCTAGCATTGATACTACAGTCCTGCTCACCATTATTGGCACCACTTAATTTTTTGCAGACCCTGCACAATATCCTCAGAAATAAATGGAAATGTACCAAATTTATATCATTGGTATTTTTTAATTGGCATTCCAAAGTAATAGAAGAAAGAACATTGTTTTTCAACGTATATGTTGTAATTTCAAAGAAGAAACAGAAAAAATGGAATAGGCAGCAGTTAAGGCACCCCTCCTTAAAAATGTATTTGCACACCATTGGCAGTGATGACAGCCTCCAAACATTTCTTGTAGCCATCTTTAAGCTTTTTGCGCTTCCCAGCTGGTATTTTCTCCTACTCTTCTTCTGTAGTTTGTTGAAGCTCTTTAATGTTTGCAAGATTCTTTTACGCAAAGATTTTCAGTGGGATTGAGACCAGGACCCGTTGCTCGTGCATTTTAAAACAGTCATTTTTTAATTTTTCAACCATTCATGCGTGCTTTTGGATGTGTGCCTTGGGTCTTTGTCTTGCTTTTATCTTGCTGGAAGACTCAAACCAAGTTTTCTAACACTTAGGTAGGATGTGTTGCTCTAATTTTGTGTTTCTATGATTCCCGTTATACGGTCAAGGCCTCAACTACCGGGCATGAAGAATCGAAGCAGCCCCACATCATTATAGACCACCATGCTTAACTGGCTGATCTTTGGCAAAGATCAGCCATTCCTTTTTATGTATTTTTTTTAGGAATGATTTCTTCCTTGGCCTTCGCCCATAAAGCTCTGCTTAGTTTAGTGTGCGGCGTATGGCTGGAAACCATGAACTATTCCAGGTTGGCCTTCAGGTCTTGGTTGGCACCAACCTTTTTAGACTTATTTTATCAATTTTCCTCTTCATTCCATGTCCAGGGAGGTTCTTGACAGTTCCATGCTTGGCAAACTTCCTATTAACATTGTGCACTGTTGAAACAGAAATACCAAGGTCTTTGGAGATGGTCTTATACCCTTTGGAGGTCTTGTGTTTGCTAATAATAGCACTTACGATGTCCTCCAACACCTCCATTGTCTTTACTATTGTGACAAAGGAATAGGGAATAATGTGTAGAGTTTTAAAACACGGACGTCATCATTCATTGGCTAATTCATGTCACATGGGCACTGACAAGCTATCACAGATTCTCAATTGTGATTTACCATAGGTGAGTCAAAATGTGTTTCCCTACTGATTATTACCATAAAGGGTGCCAATACCAGTGTCACTGCAAGCTTTAGGTTTTTCTATTTTTTTCCCACCCATTGTTTTTGTTTTAAATTTCTCTTTATAATTTGCTCTTCTGTATCAAACATGAGTTCTCTATAGAAAAAAGCTCTTTTACTCGATTCATTTATTTCAGGAGACATTCCTCATTATGTACTATAAATCTGTGGACTCTTTTAAACAAGATCTTTGCAAAACAAATTTCTATTGAAAACGTTTTTGTTTTGCACAGTTATGTAACTGTTATTTCCATTTTACAGTGTCAAACTAAAATCAACTGACTGAAACAGATAATCCAATCATAACAACGATAACCTAACTGTTTCTGCATGTTCCACCTTTCCCAAATCTAATTCTGTTTTCTGTTAGGCTACAACCACCCTGCTCTGCTTAAACTGATGACCAATCCCAACAACTTGGTAAGTCCTCTAAACAAGATCATTATGTTTTCTTAGCAATGTATTTATTAAGAGTTGGGATGGGCATGTGTGGTGGTGGTGGGGGGTATGCAAGTGTGAATGTATAATTTAATGCACCTGAAGGAGTAGCACTCCTAATTCCATTGTAGCTCTTCTATCAATGACAATAAAGCTATTCTGATTCTGATTGTGAATGTAGAATGATACTGTGTGATACTGAGTTATACTAGTATAGGTCTTTTGCCTATACAAGTGCCTATATAATATCATGTTTGTGGTACTGTACAAATGATACCCGAGGAAAGGACTCTGTTAAAAAGATTTCACAGCCGATGTGTGTCAGGCATTAAATCATTTGTGTTTTCTGTCTGTCTTTCAGAGTGCATTTGTAAACCGTCCTGCACTGGGAATCCTCCCACCTGAGAACTTTCCAGACAAACTGACTGAAAGTCTTCTCTCAGTTAGTCCCTCTCTCTCACATACACACACATACAGTGGTTTAGACCTTAACAGGCTGTAACCACTGACCAGTAACCTGTGTTTTTTTAACTCAAATGTCAGTTTTTGTTCAATGTGGTATATTAAGTTTCCCCTCTTTCCTCTTGTCATCATTCCTCTCAGGTGGCTCCCCGTGGAATGACTCGTGTTCAAACCATGGCCTGTGGCTCTTGCTCTAATGAGAATGCTTTCAAAACAATGTTTATCTGGTACAGGGTGAGTAAGCACACATTCAGAGAGTGTTAACTGTTGCTAGCTTTATTAGAAAAGATTTTTTAAAAAAAAATCCCTCAGGAAGAATTAACCAGAGGGTCGGTGGTCAATTATGTTAAGTTTTATTCAAAGATCTGCAGAATGACACTGTTGCTCATGAACAGTGAAGAATGTGAAGAATCATTTGAAGAAACAGACTTCTTGAAAAAAAAGTTCTATATTCCCCAGGGACACCGTCACATGTATGGTAAAAGAAGAGAGAGCTACCCAAAGTGAAAAAAACCCACTACAGTATAATATACAACCATGTGAGGATGGCATACAATCAACTAAGTAGGAAATTCAATTCTATTTAACATACTATTTAATATACTGGTCAATAAGCAACAGACAGATGTTTATTATCAAATTATTACTACAGAATAAACAGTACCAAAAAGTCACAGTACTTACAATGCACAATAAAAAGCCAAATATGCTATAGTATCTTTTTCATTAAGAAGAACATTGACTTTACAAGTGTTCATTTGCAAAACAAAAATGATGCAGGAGACTTCCTAAAGTAAAATTAAAATCATTTCTCGCAGCATCCCTTTGCTTAATCTAGACAGGTTCTATTGTTGAATACAATGTAGTGTCAGATTCACTTGTATAACATGTATAAAATGTTAGAAATGTAATTTAACAAAAAAATTGTCAACTACTGAGGATGTGTAAGTCTGTGACTTCCCCTGAAACCTCATAAACAGCTTGTACCTCACAGCTAGAAGTTTTGAGTTTCAACTCCCAGTGCAGCCAGTCTCTCTGTATGTAGTTTGCATGTGCTCTCCTTATGTGCATGGGCTGTCTCCCACAGTCCAAAGACTGCAGTGAACCGCAGGAGTGGCTGCTTGTTGCATCAGCTTTCTGTTATGAATGCAACAAGTAAATTGTGGGATTAAGATAGTATATAAAACAAAATAGAAAAAAATAATAAACAAATCTATGTGAGGTTGTAACTGTTTGCTTTTGAATTAGAACAAGGAACGAGGACACAGCAAACCATCTGATGAAGACCTCAGCACCTGTATGATAAACCAGGTTTGGGAAATAAGCAATAATTTGGGATTTCCACCATAGACACCATAGTGTCTATGATCTCTTGAGTTTATGTTTCCTTCTCTCATAATATCTCTGTTTTTCTGTGTTAGACCCCAGGTTGCCCAGACCTCAGTATTTTATCTTTCATGGGAGCATTCCATGGGAGAACCATTGGTATGTTACATAGTTACAAAACACAATTCACTGCTGCATCATAGTTAAACTACGTTAGAAAATACACTGATCTACGAGAACATAAAAAACTAGTGCCAGTTTTAATGTTGCGGATAATCGTGTATACCAGGGGTCTTCAACTTTTCTCAATCCGATGACCCTTTGACTGAGGCAACTGTGATTTGTGAATATGGGCTATACAAATAAAATTAGATTGATTTATTGATAAAATACTGGATAGTGATTTACTATTGAAATTGAAAAGCTGTGGGGTTGTTGGCTAACCAAATTATTTTTCTTTTCAGGTGCTTTAGCAACAACACATTCAAAAGCAATCCATAAGTTAGATGTTCCATCATTTGATTGGCCCATTGCCCCATTCCCCAAACTGCAGTACCCACTGGAGGAGTTTGCCAGGGAAAATGCACAGGAAGAGGCCCGCTGCCTGGAGGAGGTGGGATTTGTTAAGAGACATATGCATGTACAGTCCTGTGTTATAGTCACAAATAACAAAAAATATAAAAAAGTTTTATAATTTACAAATTAAATGTTCACTGTGATTGCTGTTTCTTTACTTCGTCTCCCTTGACAACTCCTATCGTAAAGCTGTAAGATTGTCTGCATGTGTGTGCTTTGACAGGTGGAGGACCTGATTGTGCAGTGGAGGCAGAAGGGGAAGCCTGTTGCAGGGATTATAATTGAACCAATCCAGGCTGAAGGGGGAGATAATCATGCCTCTGCAAACTTCTTTAAAAGCCTTTGCAACATTGCACGCAAGGTAATGGTTAATATTATATTTGAATGATATTTGAATGTGAGCACAAAATTGCGTTTGTGCTTGAACACATTTCCATAGTTTACTAGTTGTTTACTGGTAGACTAATGTCAGTCAGTATTCTCAGTCAATGTTTATTGAAACTACATGTATCATCACATTAGGATTTAGACACTTAAATGATTTGTTCATGATTTGCTCTGCCTGCATCATGCTAAACAAGTAAAAGAGGTTAGGTTAAGAATCTGGCTGCAGCTGTCTGTGTCAGGGTTTAGAGAGGAAGAAGTAGGCCCAGATACAGAGCAATAGAAATGGATAAGAAACAGCTCAGAACAATGAGCAGCAGATTAGCACCTTGGTGAAAAGGCCTGACTCAAAATTTCTCTAAAATCTTTCTAAAGGTTATTTAATGTGGATTTAAAGCCACACCAAACTACTTTCTTAGTTTGATAAGTAAATTAAAGACAAAATTTTTAAACCTAAACAACAGCAGACAGGACACTGAGAGAGACAAGCTAAAATCATTAAGCGAAATACTTTATTGAAGATAAGATATTTTTCTATCCTGTATAAATGATCTATCCTCCTTGGTCATGTCTTAGTCTATAACTTTTTATTTCCTCAGCATGGATGTGCTTTCCATGTAGATGAAATCCAGACTGGTGGGGGTGCCACAGGAAAGTTTTGGGCTCATGAGCACTGGGGCCTGGATGATCCTGCTGACATTGTCTCCTTTAGTAAGAAGCTTCTGACTGGCGGCTACTACCTCAAGGATGAATTTCAGCCAGAGAAGGTTTGCCACTATTTAAAAATGTTTTCTGCAATGGAAATTAGGCAACCCTGGTTGGTTATATTAGTGAACTTTTCTTTGATGTTTAGTTAAGTTCTAGACATCATCTATAAACTCTATAATGGTGGGCATGTTCCCAAAACACACATCAACATTTGTCTTGTTGACCTTTGGTGAGTAAAATGCATTTCATTATCATAATTTGAAAAATAATATTATAATTTTATTAGATTATTGATGCTTTTTTGATGTGTGTCGCAGCTGTGGCACAGTGTTGTTACTATGGTAACCGTTTCACACAGCTGTTGGCCGTAGTTGTTTAAGCACGACAGTGTGACGTTAGTGTGTCAAAAAATGAGACGTGGAATTGTAGCGATGGCCATGCGTGTGTTCAGAAATAAAGTGAGTTAAGACCCACATACCTTCCGCTTCCGCTTGGGTGGGGGGGCGTGTGTATATGTGAAGAGAAACTCAGCAATTCATAGATCATGGGCCATTAAGTTTGGTCATAGGCTCAACAAACTATTTTGGATTTTGCAAACACTCAAAATAGACAATTAAAAGGAAATGCTTCGTCAAATACCATCCAGCCACTGGTTTGGTGGCCCATTACACTGTCAAAATATCCATCTTTACCATCTTCCATTGGTAGCAGACTGTTACTGTGCATGCAGTTATTCAGGTGTGCATGAGACTTGCAATCACAATAATGAACTTTCATAACAAGTCATCCCTCAGTCTTCAGCACAGACATTCCAACGTTTGACCAGAAACAGCCTGATGTCCTCGAGCTGTGTTTGTTGACTGTCTGTTAACTGTGAAAGCGGCTGCTGCATCGAAGAATACCTTTTTCTGTACACACCAGTGTTTTCATAATGTTTTCTTATCAACAAGTGTGCTTACTTTTTTGTTTTTTGTTGTGCTTACTTTTTTCCTCAGGCATACCGCATCTTTAACACCTGGATGGGTGACCCTTCCAAGAACTTGTTCCTGCTTGAGGTTCTTAATGTCATTCGCAAAGAAAACCTATTGCAGGAGGTTAACAGATCTGGGAAAGCCCTACTAAATGGTCTCTGTGAGCTACAGGTACTGCATTGTATTTTGTAGGTACAGATAGTTTTGCCCAAATTTCATTTAGCTGAACCTAAATAGCATAATGGCAGGGCGTTGTAATACGAACTGTATATGCTGTCTGTTTTTCCTAACACACCCTTTGTAGACCTTCACTTCATTTCAGCTTTATTTCTAAAGACATATGTTTGAGATTTATTGCTGTAGTTTGCTGATCTACAGTAAATATGTTCAATAACATAATTTCATCAACTTGGCATGGTGGAAGGGCAGGTTGCAAACATAGGGTAGTCATTAGATATGATGTTCTTATAGCTCAGGGGTTTGGCAACCCTCGGCTCGTGAGCCGCCTGCATCATGAAAGAAATGTAACACTGATCTTTTTTTTAATTTATCCTTTATTTAACCAGGTAGGTCAATTGAGAACCGATTCTCATTTTTGATGTCGACCTGCAAGGTAGCTTAAGAACAAACACAGAGCAAATACATTCATTACAGATTATGCTAATCTTGGAGTCAAAGTGATATTATGACACTGAATAAATATATAATTATATTATATTATAATATATACGTGTTAACTTCAAAAGTTATCCAGTTTCAGGGGAGCGAAACGGCCCTTTGTATAGGAAAGGTTGCCAAACTTGGATATATCTGAATCACAGAAGCGTGTACTGTAACTAGAATCCTGCTTTATGTGGATAGAATCTAAATGTGTCTGATTGTGACCTAAATGCATCTGATCAACAGGCTCTATACCCTAACATACTGAGTCGCGCTCGAGGGCAAGGGACCTTCTGTGCCATTGATATCTGTGATGATGCAACACGCAACAGCATCTTGCTCAAGACCAGAAACAAAGGTATGAGGAAAATTGCCATTTAGGTTTTTTTTGTTAGTGTGATATTTGTGAAGTGATATTTTCAGATAAATTACTATGGTGATCAAACTTTTAGGCCCAATACAGTTGCTTCAATGTTGTTTACATACAGCGCAGTATTATGCTTCAACACATCCTGCTGCTGTTCTCCTGACATGCTGCAATAACTCTAAAATACTCTGATTCATGTTTTTGTCTCTTCAACATGTGAAGAAAATATGAATAGAGGTTGAGGTTTAATTAAAATATTATGTTATATTATTATATCAGAATTAATTTTATTGGCCATGTATGTGACAACATACTAGGAATTTGACTCCAGTACTTTCTCTCATGGACACAAACAAACAAAGTAGAAAAACAGCTATACAAGCTATAAACAAGTAATAAATAAATCCTAAGTTATATGTACATGGATTATTGAGTGTCCACACTGAATGAGCAGCAGCAAATAGCACATTTTATACATAAAATACAGAGGAACAGTTTAGTGATGTGTGCAAAACAGTTTAGTTGCATATGCAAAAAGGTTTGTGTATACACTTGTGGCAAGGGGTGTGCAGAGGAGTATGATATATGTGAGGTGTGTGGGGTGGGCAGATGTTTATGGAGAAGTCACGGAGACAGAATGAGGGAATTAACTGTTTTTGTGTCAGGTGGTTTTTGCATACAGTGGTCTGTAGAGTCTACTGGGGGGAGCAGACTGAAGAGTTTGTGTGTGGGGTGTGCAGGGTCTGCAATGATACTGCCTGACCGTTTCCTGACCATGGACAGGTACAGGTCCTGGATGGAGGGCAGGTCGAACCCAGTGATCTTTTCTGTAGACCCGATTGTCTGTTACAGTCTGTTCCTGTCCTGTTTGGTGGCCGATCAAAACCAGACAGTGATGGACACACAGAGAACAGACTGGATGATGGCAGAAAGGAGAGTCCACATAGCCGAGAGAAGTAACCAGGCTGCCACTGTCGGCACCATCTTGATATTAACTTCAGAGGACAAAATCCAAAAGTTCTGGTTGTTGAAATCATGTAATGTCACTGATTTGTCAAACTTGACATAACATGATTTCAGTTTCTTTCAATTTCATAGCAGTAATAAGCTGCATACATATGTGTGTACGTGTGTACATGTGTACTTGTACACACGCACACACACACCCTGAGAAAAAGGACTGGGGTGGCACGGCGTTCATGCCTTACATCCCACAAATCTCAACCAGGGGTCTTTCTGTGTGGAGTTTGCATGTTTGTCTGTCTGGGTACTCTGGCTTCCTCCCACAGACTTGCATATTGGGGAGTAGGTTAATTGGTGATTCTCAGCTGACCATAGGTGTGAATGTGAGTATGACTGGTTCTTTGGATCTATATATACGTTGGCCCTGGGATAGCCTGGCAACTTGTCCAGGGTGTACCCTGCCTTTTGCTCAATGTTAACTGGGATTGGCTCCAGCTCTCCCCATGACCCTTAACTTGATAAGTGGTGGAAAATGAATGAATGAATATTAAATGTCCTAAACTTTTTGACTTTTGAATATGAATTTTTTAGAGGTGAGAATCATTCTCGAAAGCCAAAGTTTGGTACTGACCATTATTTTTTACTGTAGCTTCTCTGAGAATATTCTGCATTACATTATATACAATGTGGTTATTAATGGGTTAATAATTGAAAGCAGCACTATCATTAACATTTCTGGGAAGGGAGAGGTTAGTTTAAAGCTTGTAATTATAGTGAATAAAGTAACATATCAAGTTAACTTTTTCAAAAAAGTTACTAAGTTTACTAAGTGGCCAGTTAAAAGCCACTGTGGGCATGTAGTGCTTTTGTTTGAACAGTGTTTCGTTATGATGACTAATGTTTCAGTCAGTGAGAACACAAACTAAGCAGAGGTGGAGAAATGTTGAGGCTGTGTGCAAGTTCTGAAGAAACTGAAATGGAAACACTATACTTTTCACTCAGTCAAGACATGATGAAGCCGTTGTCTTTTGGGTTTTGAGTAGTGCCAGCACTAATTAGACCTAGACACAGCTAATCTCACTGGATTAATAAATGACATCATCTCATGGTCTGAAAATGTGTAATTGCCACTTTGTAACAGTAACATGTGCAGTGTGTTTGTTGTTGACAGGTGTCCTCCTGGGTGGGTGTGGTGAGCAATCAATCCGTTTCCGTCCAGCACTGGTTTTCAAGGAGTACCACGCTCACATATTCCTCAACATCTTCAATGATGTGTTAGCTGAGTTCAAATAATTTATGACCACGGAGGAATCTGAGTAGCTGTCTATAAAAAGCTTGAGTTAATCCAGAAGAAAAGAAAGGAAACTCCAGACAGCCTGTCGCAATAAGCACAGTTCACCCAGTAATTCATACTGATATCCCATATCACCTCGGATTCCAGATTCAGTGTCACTTTAGTGACTGCCTAATCGCATTAATATTTCTATTGTATTTCTATTCTCTTGTGGGGAACTGGTCTTGTTAAAGTTTTAGAGAATGACTTACCTCTCATCTAAGAGCCCTGTTTACGTCTGATTGACTGATAGGATTTCTTCTGTTGGTAATGTCTATAACTGATTTGTCATTACATTTTATGTCAGCCCTCACTCAGGAAAGCTACTTTGTTTAATAATCAGTGGTGTGTCCAGTCCTACCACCTTCATTTTTATTTGGCACAGAGGCTTTGAGCAGGAGGTGATTTTTTTACATTAAAGGAATTAACATGTTTCTGAGAGTCACCTTGAAACTTAAAACATACAAGCTCTGCTCATCTCATCAAACTTGTCAGTGACACTTTTTCTTGTTCTGGCACAGAAAGAGAGTGTGCATTTTTTTAACCAGTTGTTTTTCCAGCTTTATATGGAGCTGTGCACAACAAGAGGCCATGGTAGGCCTTGCAGGTAGCATAGCATAAGATTAATGTGAACAGGATGTCAAAGATGCAGACTCTAAATGAATCTTTAGTTAATGGTTCAGAACAACGTCTTTGGTATTGCTTCTCTTACTCTGTACATGCCAGTTTTATCACACTGCCTGACCCACAGCCACTTTGGTGATCAGTGGTAACTATAAAGGCAGATAGTCACTCTGGACGAACAACTCTGTGTAGAAACACATGACAGCTGAGATTTCAGCCTGCATGTCTTTTAATTTGCTTATTAGAAATGTCCTTGTTATTATTTTGCCTGTTGTGTTGCTCTTTGCTGGAATGACTTGTCCGCCTGAAATGTTGTAACCCAGAAAATGTGAATTTAAATGGCCCCTGAAAATGTCATAGGTTATTTTGTGCCTGCATGTTAGTTCAATGTGCTTGTTTTTCTTTGCCCCTGGCTCATGTAACAGCAGCTGCTGGTCACCCTAATCCAATGAAACTGTTGAGCACATTGCCTTTACCTATGAACATTTGCTACATATCAGTTTTCACAGTTATTTATATAACTAACTATTCAAGTCTCCCGTGACTGTAATTTCATATTCACTACTTCTCGATTATGGTTGAACAGAGAAATTGTATCATACCTGTTAATAACTAAGCAGCCAGAGAGGCTTGTAACTAACCCCCCCTTGGGTCTGTCTCACCCACTGAAAACACATTTCTCAGTTTAGTATGAAGAACACTCAGAACAAAGCACAGATCTCTGTTTTGTATCATTCGCCCTTCTAAAAGGTGTGTGGTGTGCACTGTGTTAATGGGCCCATTACTGCTCTCTGAGAACCATAGCAATAGTCAGATTTAACAATAAAGTTCACAGAATCAATTTGTCTTGTATTAAGTCCTGCACATAAATTAAAGTGAAGATTAAATAAAATAAGTAGGGTTCCTAGGCTGAGCAATGCAGTGATTGTGACAACAGTGCTTGTCTACTTGTTGTTAGTCTGTGCTAAACTTCTTAAAACATTATTAACATGCCTATTTGCACTTGTGATCTGAGATAAATGAGTATTGAAATGACTATTTTAGATGGCTCTTACTATTGTTGTCTATAAAACATAAACCATCCTGTCTGTGTAATGTGAGGAATAAATGATGTTTTAACTAACTTAGAAGAGTTTTGTTTTATTATGTGTACACTGGGTCCTTGCACCCTCATGCAAATAAGGGGAGCTGGTTGACACACCTGTGCACATGAGAATGTGCCTCATAACATATGCCATTTTGCTGTATTTCAATTGAGTAGACCATGATTAAATTTCAGGAAAATCAAATGATGATCACAAAAGGCTGATTTGTGTTACCAGCATAGTCACACCAGACTATTGGAAACTAGCCTAGATCACAACACTGTCGTGAATCCAGTGAATAGTTATCCACTGAATAGTTGACAGGGTTGACAGAATGCCTAATTGTGTTAAGAACACCTTATTTGTGTCATTTATTCTGTTTTTGCGTTCATTTGTGCACAACTGTACACACCACTCAACTCAAACAATAATTCAGGTCAGGAATTTGACTCCTTACCATGCCACCCTATTAACGGAAACCACCAGACTACCAAAGATGCAGGGTAATCTCTGTTTATTGATGTTCTGGATGCCAGACTTGTTTAAAATGCGGCCATTATGTTCACCTTGGAGAAATATTTTTCAGATTATCATATCATATCATAGGCGAACCTCTCTGTTACAGTGTATATACTGTATTATATAATTTTATATTGCACTCACTGCTGTATCAGAGAAGTCAAGATGTGGACAGTGCTGCCAAGCTGGCTAAGCAGTAACTCTGTGTGTGTGTGTGTGTGTGCGTGTGTGTGTGTGTGTGTGTGTGTGTGTGTGTGTGTGAGAGAGAGAGAGAGAGAGAGACCTGTCCAATGCTGTTCTGGCTCTGATCTAAAGTCAATCACAGCTTACATCATTCAGGTAAATGATTTTTTAGAAGAAAGCTTTATTTGTAATTGTCACGGTACACTTACCAGGTACACAATACAACGACATTTTCACACCGATTTCCACAACTTCGTGAAAGTTTGATATACATATAAAAACATGTTTATGTCCTTGACGTGTCTTACTACACGTCCACGGTCCAACACTGTTCACACATCTTTTTTTAAGTGTTAAAAAAACAGGACCCTGTACGTGACAACGTGGCGGTTAACAGCCAATCAGAAAGTACTCTAGAACTAGTCCCTTCTTCTTATTGGTTAGAATTTCCGTTTGGACGCTGGTCATTGGGTATGAGCCGGAAAGGATGTCCGCCCCTGTGACGCTGGTATTTAAAGGTAAAGAGTGCTTACGCTGCTTCCAGACTGGGAAAACCAGAGTGAAGCTGCTGGAAGCTGGTAAGTTTATGTCTAATGGTGTTTGTAGAATATTGTCCACCAACGTGAAGATACAACGATAAGGATCATGTTGACTGCTGGGGGAGGGGTGGGGTAGGAGGGGTTTTTCTGTTTACACTGTGATGGGCCACCCATCTATAGCTCTCTGTTATACTGATGACTTGTTTAGGGGATGGAGACACTCAGCTCCAGACCTGTTCTTATATCTTTAATCTTTAATAAATCGTTCAGCGCAGGTTTGATGTTGGGAGTCATGTGAGACAATGAATGACGCGTCAGAGTATTGTACATAGAAGGACTGGTTCACAATGGAGATTAATTTGTTAGATTTCTTATAATCTTGGTGCATTGCTGACTGCTGTCACTGGCAATACCAGACTTGTGTATGTATGGTATGTAAAGAAATGTGCACATTTCATCTCATAAAAACAACTATGACCATGCTAACAACTAAACCCAGCTAGTGGGGGCACTGAAAGCTTTTCAGTTGACTTTGTTTTTAAAAGGCTGAGCCAAATGTCCTGCTCCATAGTATTTTATTTTATGTCTTAATGTTTTGTGATTGAAAATATTTTAAAGTTTAGTTGTACACTGAACATTTTGTATTTTCTGTGTTTACTCCATGATGTGTTTCCACCACACCTCTCCAGTCCATCATGATTTTGCTCAAGTCACTAGCATCTGTCTCCATCCTGGCTGCCATTGCCTTTGCTGTCCCCGCTCAGGAGAAGCGCGTCCATCACCATGCTGATCTAAGTGACCATGTCCACGATGATGCCCATGGTTTCCAGTATGACCATGAAGCCTTTCTGGGCAAGGAGGAGGCCAAGACATTTGACCAACTGACCCCTGAGGAGAGCAAAGACAAATTAGCGTATGTTTTGCCGACTTTACATACAATTTCTCTGAACTTAGAACCGCCACCACCGACTTTATGTCTGAGTAGATCACTGCTCATAAGTACTTGTCTGTTCTATTCATATGCCATTTTCGTACTGCATGCAATTTTTTTTCTTCCAAAGCATGGAGAGAGTAGAATTGATTTATAAAGACCATATTCACAAATCACAGTTTGCAAAATGCACCTACACTTTCAGTAAGGGTGAGAAAAAACAGCAAAAAACAACAAAGAAACCTCAGGAGAATCACTAGTGAGGGAGTGTTATAGAGATATTGATATTGATACTACCATGACTATGGATACCCAGATAGTATCCATGACCTACGGATACTATCTGGGTAATTCTTTGTGCATGGAAGATTTTCATCTTTTGTAACTTGTCTCTTTTCAATTGAATTTTATTTGCTGTAAAGCCCTTATTCTCAAATCATAATTGGCCCCATCGGTCTTGAAGGGCCCTTTACAATGTGTGTACTTCTTTGTAATAGTAGTCTATTATAACTACTACTAATAATAACAATCCTGCAGCTCTGGAATCAGAGATACATTGTACTTAAGGAGTCCTGCTGTAAACTTATTCCATGTTTGTCTGCCACCACAATCAACAATCCACGATGGAACACCAGGTTGACTTTTCATTCACAAGATTACATTCTCAACCTCAAATTCTTCTTTTATAATACGGACTCAAACTATCTTTGCAGGAAGATTGTGGACCGCATTGACACAGACAAGGATGGTTATGTAAGCCATGCAGAGCTGCACTACTGGATCAAACACCGTCAGAGGAGGTACATCGAGGAGAATGTGAACAAACACTGGAATGACTATGATAAAAATAAAGATGGGAAGATAGGCTGGGAGGAATACAAAAACACCACCTACGGATACTATCTGGGTAATTCTTTGTGCATGGAAGATTTTCATCTTTTGTAACTTGTCTCTTTTCAATTGAATTTTATTTGCTGTAAAGCCCTTATTCTCAAATCATAATTGGCCCCATCGGTCTTGAAGGGCCCTTTACAATGTGTGTACTTCTTTGTAATGTATCATTTCCTGCATTGCAACCTCCTTTTAGACATCCTCTTTGGGACCAGGAAACTGATCGTAGGGCTACCTACCAAGTGTCACAACTAGTATTTCTCCATGTAGGAACTACATAATGAGATGCAGGCTACTTTTCTAAACCTGCACTCAAGTTAATGATCCCACCTCATGAACCTGTTTCAATTCAGATAGTCTCTCCATTCAAACTAACTGGCAAGTCTAGTCACAGCTGAAAATATGTAACCAGTTTTATTCCATTCAATTATAAAAGTCACTTATCTTTGCTTATATTTTATTACCTAGGTCAGAATGGAATGAGTCTGTCCAAACACATACTGGATTACAGGCAGAGTATACCTGTCTTGAAAACATTGTATAGCCACTGTATATACTGTATATTCTTTTTTTAAGTAACAAAATAATCTCAACTCTAAGGTGCATTCACTTGTGTTTTTGGAGTGTGCTTTTAGTTACACCTATTTTTCTTTATTGAATGAAACAGGCACGTTTCAGTAAATTAACCATTTTTTTAGAAACAGAGACGTGTATTTATTTGGACGGTCGATCTAACCGCACAGTAATACATGAAGCCTGCTGATAACACCCGCATACCTGTATCTCTGAAAACAGAAGATTTGTTTTTCAGATGAAGAGTTTGATGATGTTGAAGACAAGGCCACCTATAAGTCCTTGCTCACACGAGATGAAAGGCGATTCAAGACGGCTGACCGAGATGGTGATGGCATTGCCACACGTGAGGAGTTCACTGCCTTCCTTCACCCCGAGGAGTTTGATTACATGAAGGATGTGGTAGTGCAGGTAAAATCTTCTTTCTAATGACCAGGAACTTTGATGATGCATACAAGAAATTAGAATAATATGGTAAAGTTCATTCATTTCAGTATTTCAATGCAAAAAGTTAAACACTCATATATCATAGATTCATTATACACATGGTGATATATTTTAAGCCTGATTGGGTATAACACCAAAAAACAGATTTTGGGGTTTTCATGAACTGTAAGCCATAATTATATCACAATTATAACAAATAAAGGCTTGGAATAGATCACTGTGTATAATAAATCTAGTGTTTCACTTGAATTTAATCACTTAAATAAATTAACTTTACCACACTATTCTAATTTACTGAGATGCATCTGTATCTACGTATTCTTAGTTTTGCAGTA
Source organism: Trinectes maculatus (assembly GCA_016785345.1). NCBI lineage: Eukaryota > Metazoa > Chordata > Actinopteri > Pleuronectiformes > Achiridae > Trinectes > Trinectes maculatus. Next base: position 44,116 of record JAFBJQ010001470.1, read on the forward strand.
TACTTCAAGAACGTCAGTGCTAAAGGTCTGTCCACCACCTTGGTCCTTAGTGGATGAATGGGCACCAGATTCTGTGCATTCACAGTCCCCAACAAAGTTAGTTTAGCTGCTTTTGGGAATCCCTCATCTATAGTGTTTCAAACTATGTGTACAGAAGCAGTCTGTGACATTTAGGCTGTGATGGTTTCTTTTTCATCTTCTGGCAGTGAATTACTTTTAGGTGCATTACACGTCCCTCTGAAGCTGAAATTTTGCATGGCCTCCTCATTCCACAGCCTAAACTGGTGACCCTAAGTTGTCCAGAGGTATGCATGTATGGTGATCATGAAAGGTTGACTTTTCCATATGTGTCATCTCTGCATGTGATGTGACTCTTCCCCTATAGATATTGATGCTGTTGTATATTTATGGATTTTACATTCACAGCCTTGTTTGCCCATAAAATGTACTGCACAGTGATTCCACTCACATATCTGTGAAAGTGTACAAAGAGGTTTTTACTGGCTCCTCCGCTTAGCTGTCATTGTGGAGAATCCTTTGACAATTACAGAAAATGACTAAATCGTTTTCTTCTACAGGAGACTGTGGAAGACATCGATAAGAATGGGGATGGCAAAATAAACATTGATGAATACATTGGTAGGTAACTCTATTTTTCTTCAACCATCGTGTCCTCCATTCCTAACCTGGAGGCAGTCTGCTATTAATGTGTGTGCCTTGCTGCTCCACAGGTGACATGTACACACCAGAGACCGGAGAGAGTGAGCCTGACTGGGTCCAGACAGAGCGGAAGCAATTCTCAGAGTTCAGAGATGCTAACAAAGTAAAAGCTTCTTAGCTAATTACTGTATATTAATACCCCCCCCCCCCCCCCCCCCCCCCCCCCCCCCAACATGCTTGTTTGCCCATAAAATGTACTGCACAGTGATTCCACTCACATATCTGTGAAAGTGTACAAAGAGGTTTTTACTGGCTCCTCCGCTTAGCTGTCATTGTGGAGAATCCTTTGACAATTACAGAAAATGACTAAATTGTTTTCTTCTATAGGAGACTGTGGAAGACATCGATAAGAATGGGGATGGCAAAATAAACATTGATGAATACATTGGTAGGTAACTCTATTTTTCTCCAACCATCGTGTCCTCCATTCCTAACCTGGAGGCAGTCTGCTATAATGTGTGTGCCTTGCTGCTCCACAGGTGACATGTACACACCAGAGACCGGAGAGATTGAGCCTGACTGGGTCCAGACAGAGCGGAAGCAATTCTCAGAGTTCAGAGATGCTAACAAAGTAAAAGCTTCTTAGCTAATTACTGTATATTAACCCCCGCACACACACACCACATATGCATGGCATTGTATACCTATTAATGCAACTTCAACTCAGCATCCTCTCCACTTTTATGTAGCCTACGGTTGTGTGGGGTAGTCGCCTAGTGGGTTTAACTGCGCACTTTTAGACCCACCATGCACTGCAGTTTTGACAAATTTCAATTACTGATGACAATAGCATCATTTATGTACAAACATTACAAATTACGACATTTAAAGGCTGTTTTAATTACTTCACTGATTTTTTAAACATGAATTACCCTCACACCATGATAAAATTCTACAACTAAAATGACAAGCACAGTATGTAAACAAACCACACCACCCTATTAAGGTTGGCTTAACCATATCTTGCTTGTGTGGGAGCCCTCCAAGCCACTAGGAGGGGCCCAGGTCAAGGGGCAGTGGCCCCGCCTGCCTCACCTATAGCGCACCCCTGTTTCTGGCTGCCTCCAGCATGAGCCTAAAATGTCTTGGTTTCTATGTCGTAAATAAGAGTAAACCAACGTTTCATCCTATGTTTAAGTTTATCATGGAAAAAATCTATTTCTTGCAACATGTTTTGAGGAAACCTGCTGGCCTGTGAAAAAAGCTGGTGACTATACGTCTCTCAGAAATGGAACAGTAACATGCAGTAAGAAATAAAACGTAATCTCTGTGTTTCAGTTAGATGCGTGCAGCAGGTAAAATGTTTATCAGCTGTATGGGTGGCACCAGTCTGCCTGATCTACAGTAATACATGTATGTATATTGTACAGGATGGCTACATGGATGCTAACGAGATTGCCAGCTGGATTTTGCCGGGTGAGGTCGACCACGCTGACAATGAAGCCAAACACTTAATCCACGAGACAGACACAGACAAGGTAGACCTGCCACTGCTCAAACTCTCTGCCATAGATGAATTGCCCTGATGATCCAAAGAAACTGAACCATGCATCTCATATTTCCCATTATTTAATATGGATAACATAGGTTTTAAGGTTGATTTTCAAATCAGAACCTACCTCCTTTATTAGTTGTGAAAGCTTGACTCAAGCTTCCAAATGTGGATTAATCCTTTTAAACAAATCAACTATTTCCCTGCATTTGTGCACTTACTTCCTGTACATTGCTTAAACATGCACAGAGACAAAAACCATACTATACAGTTCACTGTATTACTACACACACTGCTGTGTGGTAGTGAGCTTCATGTGACAAATAGTAGGACAGTAGGACTGGTACCATAAGTGAAAATTGTACTGACAGACAAACTGACACTCCACTTTGACAGTTCACTTGACTGTGGTCAAGTATGTTGGTTAATATGGTGGAAATAATTGGGGTAATTGAGGGTTATTAATAAGTTTCTCTCCCTTGTTTCTCCTGTTTTTCATCACCTCATGTATCCCCTCCACACTCCCTTCTTTCTCTCAATCACAAACCAATAAATCAAATAACAGGATGAGAAAATGACCAAGAAAGAGATTCTGGCCAACTGGAACATGTTTGTGGGCAGCCAGGCAACCAATTATGGGGAAGACTTAACGAAGAAACATGATGAACTTTGATGACACTTCAAGCTCCAAAAGAAGCTCATTTGGATTATATTTTGCTACTATAAAGAAATTGGTTACTAGGGTGCTAGGTGAGTGGGGTGTGTAACTTGTGCCATGATCTAGGTTATAATCATGTATCTTTGTTCATACACAACTTTACAGCCACATGCACGCAGACATACTTAGACTAACATGCAATCACTCCATACTGTGTATGTGAGAGTAGATGATAGTATTGATCCTGAACATACTTTGTTAAATTTACATTTTTTGTAATGTCTATCCACATATTTCAAGTGAGAACTGTGTTATCCTCCAAAATGTATTCTGTAGACCATAACAGTTTATGTCGGGATGTGGACCAGTGTGCATTGGTATCCAGCCAAGCCAAAGATAAAAACATAAAATTGGAAGAGAGGTAAAAAGGGATGCGATGACCAAATGGCTGTTACTGACTTCTTTAGACTGAACTATGAATAAAATTTTGTTATTTTCTACAAATGTACACTTTATTTTGCACTACAACTACTTGTGAAACACTATAGGATAATTTAGTTAAAACCATCATTATATTTTGTGTAAAAGCTGTCGCTGTATTGACACTAAGTGGTAAATTCTGTATCAAAATATCGTCATCAAGATTAATTATTTTTAGGCACTTTAATATTAAATTCAGTTATTTATTCATGTATTTTGTTAAATACATGCACAAAAATAGAAGATACAATTTTTTAGAGGTATCTGTCGATTTTAATGGATAGAATAAACAGTAGTGTGAAGGGAAGGAGAGTGGGGGTTGATGTGCAGGAAAAAGCTTCAGAATTTGTAGAGCTTTTCAAACAATTAAATAATGGAATAAACAAAATAGGGCATTGCAGTGGTTAGCGCTTGTGCCTCACAGCAAAAAGGTCCCCGATTTGAACTACTGGCCCATAAAACCAGTAACTCAGCAGCCCTCTCCTTCCCCCTCCACATCATCGCGCAGGTGCACCTAAACGGAGGGTGCTCACTTTATATTATTCAAATGGGTGATAGAAAACACATTGGTGCAAATTATTAGGTGGATATCATAGTGTGTGGTGATGTTTTGTCTATTTTGTTTGTTTGTTTTTTGCGAGCTGGCTGTTAGATTCTACTCCAGCCAGCCAGCCTGCCTTAGATGCCTCCCCATTCAGTTAGTTGTGGCATTCAAGACATGATAAGAACTCTTGTCCCTGGTACAAGGTTGGTTATGGCATTCAAGAAGAAGAAGTAGTCTTATCTTTGAAGCATTATTTCATACAACCAACAGGTCAGGCTGAACAGATCAGAGGCACCAAACACATCAGAGTAGACAAAGAGCAGGTCAGAGTGATCACACCAACAAAATTCCTGTAACATTCCCTCCTGTATGTGCTTCATGTACATTACAAAATAGAATTTTGTTAAGCTACACCAATAAAATCATATATGATCATATATACCCATACTATGATAGTATGGGTGGAGAGAGTGTATTTTCTCCCTAATAGTCATAATTTTATCAGTAAAGAAATTCATAAAGTCAGCCTGGCTACAGGGCTGAAAAGAAACTTTGGATTATGTTTGCTGTCCTAAATTTACGATAAGTTCTAGGCAGCTCTGGTATTGCAGAGTGCCTTCTTACATGATTTAAAACAGTTTTTTCCAAGCTATCAAAGACTCTTCATGGTTAATGGAGCTCCACGTCCTTTTCTAATTTTCTTGATGCCTGTTTTGGCTTCTGAGTGCCAGAATTATACCATGGAGCTTGCTTATTGTGTTTACAATGTTTCTTTTTAAGGGGGAGCTATCCACCTTATGCCTCTGGGAGCTACTGTAGAAACGATTATGGGTGAATGTTTCGCTAACTGTGGCTGCTTGCAAGTTTTACTCATCTATTTCAAGCAGCGTTTATTGGAAAGTTTTCGGGCAGTTTTCTTCCATGGAATTTTAAAATAGTATGTCCTTGCACAGCTCAGGTACCTGTTGCGCTGTTTGTCGTCATACAAACAAAAAAAATTAAATTGGTGGCTGCAACAACAATGTTTAGCTCATGCACTTAAAACCAAGAGAGGGTGTCTGTGTGAAAAGCTGTGCAGTTTCGGTTGCCTACTGAAAGATGAGGAAAATCAAAGAGTGTTGCTGAGAAACATTAACTTAAAGAGACCACTTCCACAAAAAAATTATTACTGTTGCTGTTGTGCAAGATCTGCATAATTGCAAAGCCCTATGAGGCAAATTGCAATTTGTGAATATAAGCTATATAAATAAAATTTGATTTATTGATTGATAATAATGGCGCAAAATCTGCCATGACCTCGAACACATGAACAACCTGCTGTTTGTACGTCACCTGACATTGACACTAAAACCCACGCTCAGTGATGAGGGACTTTAAGGCTTTGGCTGGGCTCTAACTCTGCTATGGGATACATAATACTGCTGCCTCGTTGGCCACTTTTTCATGTAATCGTCTGATCCCTCAATAGTAGAAGGCAGCGGTTTTATAACATTGTCTCTTTTGAGCTGCAACAGATGATGTTCCCACAAATTTTATGTCTCCAATGCTCGGATTAACACGTACCTTTAGTGTTAGTGTAAACAAACGCCAACTGAAAGTTGCGCCTTATAATTCACGCAAGGCCTCATGGTGGCTGGAAATATGGTGGATAAAGTCAAGTGGTATGCGTTTTTCCACATTATTTTGAGTTATACTTGTATATATATATATATATATATATATATAGCCTATATACACACACACACACACACACACACACAAGTATATACTTGTTATACAGCGGCAGCCGGTAAGGAGATGCACACGGACACAGATGCGTTCGGGATCGTGGCAATACCATAGGTTTATTCACAACACAGGGTCTACACGGTTGATATCAGAAATCTAAAGGAAATGCTCATTACACTCGCGATATCAACCCCTACGGTGACAAAAGGCAATTCACCATAGTAAACTCTTATTTTAGCGTGGTGTTATAGCGACATCTGGTGGCACAATGTATGCACAATGAATGTATGTTCCGATTTACGTCGAAATTCGGTTACGACACATTCTCAGGAACGGATCTCCGTCGTAACACGAGGACTCCCTGTAAATGATTGATTATCTCCCTAGCTTGCTGAGCCCGTGGCTGACTTAAGATATGTGGAAGAAAACGAGTGAATGAACTAAGTAATTAAATATACCAGTGTAAAAATATTTTTTTAGGCTGTATGCATGTATCAATGTAATGAAGCACATGCTCTGTTTTGACTAAGAAAAAAAAACCTGAGTTTCTTAAAAGCACTAAGAAAAACCACTAGCTACAACAGGGTACAACAGATGAAGGGTTTTTTATGGTAATATGGCTGTACTCAAAGAATGATCCCTAATTAAGCTATTATTTTTCTATTTTGCTGTGCTCATCAGGATGGCCGTTTGTCTCTATCTGAGGTGATGGATAAGATGGAGTATATCAAGACCAGCACCATCACAGACTATGGTGCCATGAGCGTGGACGAACATGATGAACTGTGAAATATTAAACACAGCACAATATGAGTTTTGTAAATTGCTCACTTAGAATAAATTAACCAACACAAGCAGCTCAGATTCACAGAGCTCTTTCTGGTTACTTAAAACTGACTGACTGACTGTAATTTATCTAGGAAAAAAAAGAAAGAAAAACAGCCAGTCATTGGTTTCAATATCTTTAATGTTAACTAATCTATGTGATTAGTATCAGCTGTATCACGTCTATTTCAACTTCTGTCAAAGTATGGCGGTCATCATTATGTCTAACGCATGTCTAAATAGATATTAACATGCCTAACACAGACCATATTGTCTTTCTTTGGTAGGAGACCCATTGCAGTAATGCATCCGTTAGAACCTAACCAAATAAATCCAACCTTAACCCTTGACTTAACTTACCTGATCATTAAGACATTAAACCAAGTCTTAACCCCCCCATACAATTTATATACATTTTGTGGTGTAGGACTCCACAAAAGACTGGAATCCTAAACTGAGCAGACAGCAGGTGCTTGGGCTTGAAGTCAGTTAAAAGCTGAATCTTCTGAAAAACACTTTGCTAAAGCTCTGCTAAATAAAAAGGATAACAGTTTTGTAAAAATGCAGTCAGTGATAGCATAATCAACAAGATAGTCATTCAAAAAGAAATGAACTTCACATGACTTCTTTTTGACTCTCTTTAAATAAAAAAAAATGACACTTAGCAAAAGGGAAAAAAACAACAGCAAACAACATAAGCCAGAGTATCAGAGTATATGAAAACACTATGGGAGATGGTATCTGGTCTGAGATTTTAACAAAACTACATTAAGAATGTACATAGATTCACTGTGACAACACTGCAGTCATCAGAGCCTCCACTGTCTCACACTTGCATCACTGGACGAGCCTCTTTGGCACTGAGGTCAACCCCCGATGCAGCAAAGCCGGTTCCACCCTAACAGAACATGTAATAGGCCATCAGTACCAACTTATCATCTAAGTACAGACACTTTGAAAAACTAAAACATTAGTTTGAGCCTGAACCTGTTCCACCAGGAGAGGATATGGAGATGCATTTGCTGTGGGTGCATCTGCTGATGTATCTCTACAACCACTGCTGGTGGAACAGCTTCTGGACTAGGGATGGGTATCGATAACCAGTTACTGTTAAGCATTGATAAGAAATTCGATTCGTTTGAAAGCTTGGATTTACAAAAAAAAACACAAACAACAGATTGTGCAATTTGTGCAACACCACCACCATGTTAAAACATTTGTTGACGCACGGCGTTAAATACCAAGTGTGTCGTATTCAGCAAACTTTGAACAAGTGCAGCCGCTGCCACTTTGCTGCAGAGCAAAGCTGATGAGGGTAAGTTTTGTTTCTTTTCTGTCCTGTTAATATTAGCACATCGCTTTCTTGCGCTTTTTTTAACAGAAAACTCACAGGAAGAACTGATAAGGGAATCGATAAAGAATCTGATAGAAAAACTGAATCGACAATGGCATTGATATCGATAAAATCTTATCAATACACATTCCTATTCGGGACAACATTATGTTTTAGATTTAACCTAAAGCATTAGTAATCTAGAGCCTGTGAGACTGAAACTCTAAAATCTTGTTTAACCTTATAACAGGCTTTCATACACAAAGACATTATCACTGTTTCTGCCGATGTAGGTAGGAACATGTTCATAACAAGACAACGACTGCCACTCAATGCGTAACAGCACCAAAGCATAATGTCATGCTTTGGCGCTTTGATGCGATTATTGAATCCCATTTTCTCATAACTACTTAGAATTACACAACACTTCATTGTCAGATAATCAGATACTTGGTATCTTGGTACTTATTGGAACTGATTTCCTCTGGCTCTTATTTAGAAGTCCACACATACCCTCTGCAGTGGTATGATGTCTCTGTCAGACAGTTTGTCTCCTGTCACAGGATCCATCATGTCCTTTTTAATCAGCTTCTCCACACACTCCTGAGTCACTACAGCACCCCTGAAACATGGGGAGAAAATGTGTCTTACAGACTTCTTACAGCAAATTCTTACACATTTCTTGCTGAGAGCACTTGTATGAATGTCAGAGTAGGGGCAAATACAAATGTTGCCACTCACGAGGGTCGTAGAACAGCACTGGGGACACTGTTGGCCAGCACATCTCTAGTTACTGCACATACATACCTGTCCTGAAGACACAAGACATGATTATATCTCAGCTGCACTGCAGAGGAAATACTACACAGTGAACATTTGCATGTGATGTCATTATTTATTCAGGCATGACTAGGAAGCTGAAAAGCTGAATATATCAATTTCACAGGACAGACAGACAAATATGAATTTCTACAGTTTAAACTTGTGATTCAGCAAAGTATATATGTTGTTAGTAAGCTGTCTAAGTATGAACAGGTGCATTTGAATACATTTGATTAATTTCAGTAATTCACTTGAATACGTTAAATGGTCATATATCATAGATTCAGCAAAGTACACACAGTGAAATATCTAAGCCTGATTGAGTGTAACACTGCAAGTCTACAATATTGAACTTTGCCACAATATTGTGATTTTTCTGAGATAGATGATTTGGGGTTTTCCTGAGCTGTGAGCAAATTTGTCAAAATTATAACAAATGCTTTAAATATTTCACTGTGTGTATAATAAATGTATGGTATATGAGAGTTTCACTTTTTGAAATTAATGATTGAAATAAATTAACTATACCACATTATTCTAATTTATTGAGATGTACCTGTAGTTACCAAGCTGTGTGTTGGTCCTAGAATTGAATTCATACGGCACTGAACAATTTGCAGGTCTTGACATAAACTGACCTGGCGGGTGAGCAGGGCCACTCTGTCCAGGCTAGGATCCAGTGGGGTGAAGCGCACTGTGATAAGCTCATTCATTTTAATGGGTCGTCCTGACATGGGACATAACACAGCCTTACTCTGATAGGCATGGGAGATATTAGGGAAGACGAGAAAGTGAATGAATAGATAAACAAAAACCTTCACACAAAATTTGTTTAACAGTGGAAGGCCATCTTGCCAAGAACAATTTCTAGCTTTGGATCCATGGTCAACCTGTCTCTTTGAAACCAGTGTCAACATGAACCAGAGATAGACACAAAACAAACAAAGAAAAATCATGACATCAACATTTGTAGCAGCTAGGTTAATATGGCCTCCAAACAAAGCTCCAAATACAAAGCTAAAGCTATGGTCATATACCTAATGTATGCTTATACGAATGTTTTTCATTAGACTGCTGGCTTTTCTGCTACAAAATTAAAATCAACTGAAGACAGAATCTGAATATGAGGTAAAAGAGGTCTTCTAGGTGTGATCTTCAGTGGTTTTAGTCACTTTACTGTCTCTTCTCTTTACGCAAGATTTAGGATAATGAGTCTTATTGCTGCTGACAGAGGGGAGTTGTAGGATTTTTTCTAGGCACATTGTAGTTAAGAAAATCACAGGCAGCTAAATGTTCAGACAACTGACATGATTTGCCGCTGACAATTTGACTAACAACATTAAGACACACAATGCAAAACAATTTTCTTTAAAAATTCAATGAAAGATGTTTAGGTTTGTAAAACTATCAAGCTCCTTTGCTGACCAGACCCAACACATTCACTCACTGGTTTCTTGAGCAGAGTGGGCTTGGCCTCAGGTGTCAGAGAGGGAATCCAGAAACTAGGAAGGGTTTGGCTGGAAGATGAAGCATTGTTGCCAGTGGAGGATTCTGCTGAGCTTCTCTCTGCCCTCCCCTTTTCATTTCCTTTGCTCTGCTCTAGAGAAGAAAACAGCCTTGACTGCCCAAACACTGTAGAGGCATTACATTTTATATAAAATGTTATAACTAATAATAACAGAACTTGGTATCTAGTAGGCAACTGGACTTGCTTGAGTTGCCTAAAAGATACCAATCCTTATGATACCATGACCTGGGTGAGTGAGACAAACAGTTAAGTACAAGAGATTCAGTCACTCCAGACAACACTGCTAGCAACACGTTTCATTCACGTTAGTGTGGTTTGATCAGTGTCTCAGTTAGTATTTATGAGCTGTTTTATACCATGACAGTACTGTGAGTGTAATTAGTTGTGTAATGTAACGTATTGTGATTTGGCAATGAACCTAAACGGAGCTTTCCAACCACAATTGAACAACAAAACAAGTAGAAGAAGTGTTATGTGGTTGCTGTCATGAAAACAGAAACAAAGATGCAAATGACAGATAACCTTGCTGCTTTAAAACACAGTAGATGATGACAGGGACAGAGCACAGCCTTAAGCAGAAATACAGTCTGTCCTTCTAATCACATTGCCTTGGTTCAGTGAGACAGAGGGCATGCAGTAACAACCAGAAGAAAAACACCAAAGACATGTACCAGATGTGAATGGGTTGATTGGTTTGGAGACAATGCTGTTCTCCCTGGTTTTAAACCTCTCCACTGTCTCTCTTTCCTCCAACTTGGACTCAAGCTGGTTGTTGCTCTTCTGTGCTTTCTTCTGCTTCTCATACAGCTAAATGGTTAGAGCAAATCATCAATTAGTTCTCAGTATGAACAGATTTCATTTTATATGTTATAGATGGACAGTATAAACATGAATCAATAGACTAACACTGAAAATATTTTACATGTTTTATCATAGCACATACATAACCATCAACTAATCTTTTGAAAGCTATCGACCTAATCACTGATTTGAACTAAACTAGTTTTCTTAACTAAAGTAAATGTGCAAAGGTTGGCCTGCTTAAAGTAACAGTGGCTATATATGCCAAAATATGACCTAGTCATGGGTGAATAAAATGAATTCTTAGCTATTATTAATACCTAACTTCTAACATTCCAAAAATCTAAAGGGTTTAACTGAAACTTTTAGAAATATTATATGAAAACTGCATAAAAAAGTGACTCTGATTAACTCTGATAAAGCATGTTATTTATTATATTATTTAGGAAGAGGGGATTTCTTCTTCTTCCCTCTCTACTAGAACTACCTGGGTGTACCTGTGCAGCCAAAGCACAGCTGTGGCTCATGAGGTAAATGGTCTATGTGGATGAAAATTTAGTTGTTTTCTAGTCTTGACATACACTCACAGCACACTTTAGTTCTGCCATCTATCCATTCACATAGCTATCTATTTCCATAGCCATCATGGGCTATTTCGTAGTTCAGAGGTTTACCCCATTCTGCATGAATATATGTGTGTGTATGGTAAAACTAAACGTTTTTGACTGGTTGTCAAGACTAGAAGTGCCCCATAAATATAGACCATTTACCACTACTGCAGCAATTGTCAGTCATGAAGACTTTACCTTCATTTTTTTGGCAAATTCGGTCTTCTGGTGAAGAATGTATTCAAGGATAGCCTGTTTCTCATACAAGTATCCATCTGGACTGAAGACAGCAACAGAAACAAGACACACCATGTTTATGTCATGTGATAAGGGTGTAATGTATATTGTATGAGTGTGTGTTGGAACATGTTAAACCCACGTTATGACAGGATCCTGACAGGGCTGAAGAGACAGACAGCAGCAGTCAAAGTCTTTGATTGCATCTTTGCCCAGTCGAATGCTCTGAGTCCCATAGCCAGATGCCGCTATGCAGGAAAAATGACAGCCAAAGACAACATGCTTATATTACAAGAGATGGTACAATCTGCACCTTGTCAATGGTGGGTTGAATCTAATATAGAAACATAACAATTAGGGCTGCAACTAATGATTATTTTTGTAGTCGACTAATCTATAATCAAATTTTTCGATTAGTCAACAATTATCGATTATTTATTTGCTACGTTTCCCGTTTTTAACAAAGTTGGGTATTAATTGGATTTCATTGAAAAGCAGTGTATCTTTATGTGTATTAGTGGCAATGTGTCCACAAGTGATGCATATAATAGTATTGTAGCGATCCTGCACTAATGTTCAGTGTTATTGTGAGAGTTCTGTGATGTCCCACAGTCTGTGAATG
>JAFBJQ010001470.1:67506-77513 GCA_016785345.1 Trinectes maculatus
TTCTGGTCAATACACGTGCAGCAGCATTTTGAACAAGCTGCAGGCTCTTTAAGGACTTACTGCTGCAGCCTGCTAGTAATGAGTTACAGTAGTCAAGCCTGGACGTGACAAAGCCGTGGATTAATTTCTCGGCATCTTTAACAGACAGGATATGTCTGATTTTTGCTATATTGCGCAGGTGTTAAAAAATCAGTCCTTGAAGTCTGTTATATGTGAGAATCAAGTGATAAATCAGAATCAAATATAACTCCCAGATTCCTGGCAGTTTCACTGGGAGCAAGGACAATGCCAGCTAGACTGGCTATATCATTAGAGAATGATTCTCTAAGGTGTCTAGGACCAAGTACTAAAATTTCAGTTTTGTCTGCATTTAATAATAGAAAATTTTGGTTCATCCAGGTTTTAATGTCTTTGAGACATGCTTGGAGTCTAAGTAGTTGATTAGTTTCTGTAACTGTATTCCTTGAAAGCTGGAGACCATTGATTGAAGATAATATTTCTGGTTTGTTTTTGAAATCTCAAAACAACTAATCAGTTGCTTCAACAAATTGATGATGATGAGTAATTGCTTTCATTTGTGATCCGACAGATTCCATAATTCCTAATCATAGCAATTCACTGCATTGTCTCTAAGTGTTGCCAACGGACCAAACTCTCTCTCTCTTGACACATCTGATCGTGAGCGTGAAAGGTGCCGTACGACACGTTTTTGTGCGTAGGCAGCGTTGATGCATGAGGCCCCAGATGACTCTTTGATTCCCTTGGCAATGCAGTTGGACCTAGACCAATATGTTCGTTTAATTGAAAGATTATTTTAAAATCCTCCCTCACTACCCTTTTGTGACCAATTATGTCTTCATCTAAACTGAGCTCCTTCTCATTTGTTATATTTGTTATTTGTCTCAAAATCTGGCCAGGACAGAAATCATTACAAATGAAATGAACAAACAAGCAACAGTCTATTGCAGTCCAACACTACCATCACAGATATTCAGATATTGAACAGTCTTTAAATGTTATAAAACCTCAATCAGCAAGTGCTCAGAAACAGTTTATAATGTTTATGGTGCAATAAGTTTGACCACAGTTTTCCCCTCCATTTCAAAGCAGCCATTCTTCCTCATTATTTCAGTTATATTTAATATTTCAGGCTCAGTTATCCATCCATTGTGATCAGGGGTGGTTTGTAACATTTTCATTGTAAAAAATTAATCTTCATAAAACTTGTCAATAGATGGCACTTTAACACATCATTTCTCCAAGACTGATAGTTTGACAGAGGTGTGTGTGTGTGGGGGGGCATCCACAGCCATTAAGAGAAAAAACAACACATTTAAAAGGTAAGATAAATTCATTTTGACAAAAAAATGAATGCAAGTAGTCAACAGTTACAAAGAATGAATTAAGAAAGCATAACCTCCAACTAAATAACATCATGAAGTATATACTGCATATTCATACGCGTGTGTTCTTGATGCATATCTAAAATCCTCACTTATTTAAGAGATAAAGTATTTAAATTCTTTTTTAATTCTCAAAAAAATAATGTCAATGTCTTTCTCTTTTGGTTTTGATCTCAAGTTGTGCAAGGCTCATCCAATTAATGTAAATTGGTTTATTTCCTTTGCTCAGTGCAACCCACCTGACGTGTGTGTGGTCAAGTTAACAGGTATTTAAGTATCTATCTTCTCAATGAGGAGAATAGCATGTGACAAAGGAAACGACAGACTGCTGTCCCAATCCTGCTCCAACAATGGACTGAGAAACTTTTTTGTCCCCCTGGCCATCAGATTGTACAACAGCTCTCAGCCAGGGCAGGGAGGACAAGAGTAAATGGACAATTCTCATCTTTTATTTGTACATTTTCCTGGACATTCCCTCATTCATTCAGTTTATATTTATCCCTATTTTTAGTCCTACTTCAGATTTTTATAAAGCAATTTATTCCCGTTATTCCTCTTGTTACTTTGTATAGTTTGACCTCACTTTACCTTTACCACAATTTTATTGCACATGTTTCATTTCTGTGCAAAGTTAAATTTTCTCTGTCAAAGTTGTCTTTCTCTGCACATTATTTAATTTCCCTGGAACAATTCCAATTTTTTAGATCGATAGATCTATCTATTATAATAACAACAACCTCACAAATCTTCTTCTTCTTCCTCACAACACTACACAAACCATTTTATAACAGGAATCATGGATTTTTCCATACCTACTGGGCATGAAACAAGTATTGCACCCATAACTAGGACCAATTAGCCTACAACCCAGTTGACTATAGTTGACTATAAAATTAAATTATATTACTGATACATTTATAGTCAAATTTCACAAAAAAGCAATATGGCTAATTAATTATCCCCTCTGGCATCCAGATTTGGATGGGTCAATTTGGATCCGTTTACAACAAACAATTAAAATAAAAGAATAAAATGTAAATATAAATCCAAAACTGAAAACCCGAGATCACGGAATAAAACTACTTTTAGTCTTTTGGAAATAACCAACGAAATATAAAATTCTGTTCCTTTTGATATGCTCATCCGTTTTTTATGACTGCAGTGGTAGGAGTGGTTCCTACCGCCACCTGGCTCCCAGGAGGATGGAAAAAGGTGAAGGGGGTTGGATCTAATGAGTAGTGGGGAGTAGTAGAGTCAACAAAAATACAATTTCTCTCCACGTACTGCACATATCGACACCCATTTCACAGCTTCACTTCACCTTATACCTTAATATTGTCTGTTCAGCTTAATAAACCAGCTTACTAAGGCATAATAATCACAACCTCAACACACAAATATATAAAACTGTATTGCATTTAACACACCTTAGACAACTCAATCGGGTTATATTAGCTTATATCGACTGCTTTTACATCATAAAGCAACAACTATTTAAGGTAAGCAGCATTCCTCAAGGTTAACAACAACGTCAACAACAACAACAACAGAGTGCTAATTTGCTGTTAGAAAGCGGTTAACTAGGCGGGAATATTCGATACACACGCCACGTTGTCATTACTTATTTCCTTCGTCAATAAAAGTCGTTAACTTGCTTCAACCTTCTGAACGAGGCTACGTGCTGGTGCTGCTGTTGTGCTCCGTGTTGTCTCTCTCCAGCAAAAAACACGAGTGTAACTCACCACACTGCGCCTTCCATTCCCTATCTTAATTACGCCACTAGGGAGCGCCAATGGACCAAAATAGCAGAGGGATGTAGTTATTATAATGCTGTCACACTTGTCTGGTGACTGTGTTCTCATAATTGCTGCCCAGCCTACTTGGCTACACATGCAGACTTTATAGAATATCAGAGTCATAATAATAAACAAAAAACACAATGGTGTGGCAAATGAGGGGAGACTCCGACACAAGGTGGGTTAACAGCAGCTTTACTCACACCGTAGTAAGGTCGTTACAACATGGCGGGAGGCGCCAAAACACACTAATCAAAACCACGCCCCCTTACCCATAACCCTCCTGGGTGAGAGGTATACCCCCAAGTGTCCGCCACAATGGAATAAAATATGAATATATATACGTGTATATATATATCAACAAAAGTAAATGCACTCCAAACAATTAGCAGGCTACACCAGCATCAGTTCATGTTGGCTTACTGCAAATTGTTAAATTGGCCTGTTAGTTATTCTCCTCGTTCTCCTTCCTTCTCATCATCTTGGTTTTTCTTTTCTCCATGTCAGGCCGATATATATAAACAGGACCCAGGAGCAGAGACTTGTTTCACAGTCTTTATTTGCTACAATCTCTTTTCCAGAGTGAAAAAGCAGAGCTATGAAACTTGACAAAACTCTCTCTATATAACCTAAAGCTACTATGAAAGTATCAACACAAAATCTACCAAAAACGCTCCGAAAGGGAGAAAACCTATCTATGATAAAAAGTACAAACAAAATCACTCTAACAGAAAACGCTCCAAAAGGGAGGAAGAACAATCTAACTAATACAAAACAATGGCTATGGCAAGATAACATAAACTTTTAAAATTACAAAACAAAAATTACTCTTAAAGAGATATATCGACTTAAGTATTGCGATGACAAAGACTATGGCTTGGGAACAGAATGCTCGTGATATCGGTCAACAGACTAAGACACACTAGCACAAGACAAAAGGAAACACAGACTATTTAACAAACTGAAGGTAGGGGAAACAGGTGGAAACAATCAAGGTGGTGATGACAATCAGAACAATGGGAAACACCTGAAGGGAAGTGGGAAGTGACCTAACGTGAGGAGAGTAGGGTTTCAAAATAAAAAAGGAAATTATACCAGAACAGAGACAAGACATGACACTCCACTCCTATTCTATTTGTTCAGTGGCTTGTGTCCACAGTGTTCTAGTACTACCACTGTCAGTTTTTAATTCTTCCTCATTGTCAATTAATTTTTAAAGCATTTGAAATCCTTAAAAGCTACATACCCCTTTCCTCTGTCACCACTGTCTTCACACTCCAGTTCTGTGTCTGTGTCTTCCACCTCCCCCATTTTTAGTAATTTTAATTAATTAATCTCTAATATCTTTTATCCATGATCATTTCATCAATCAATCATTGTTTATTTTTTATGTCATATGCTTTGTCTCAGTGTTGTTTAATACCTTATGTTGTGTACAGTGCTTATTATTGATTTTAAATGTGCAAGTCTGCAACTTGTAGTTAACAAACTGTGAAACACCTACTCATACAATACAAATGCCAACTGAAAGAGATTCTGCAATATATAGTGAGAAACACTAAACCGCAATTTAATTCCATCCTGAGGAGAGCAGTAAGCAGCAGTAAAGCATCCAGACTGCAGGACACCCAGAGGAAGAAGCAATGTCTTGATGACAGTGTAATTTTCAGTTAACTGTGTTTTTGATAGGCATTTCAGATAATTTTGCTATTTCCTTCCCTACTCTGACTAATTACCAAGCAATTATAGTTCCCATTCTTCTTCTCCTACCTCCTGCACATTTCTTTCTAATTTAGTGATATATTTTCCCTCCCCCTACCTATGTCCTGCCTACCCCCATTAGATGTCATGTGGCTTGTCTAATGAGCACACAACTTCCACCCCCATCTAAAATTCTTCAAAATAAATGATGTGCTCCGATATAATCTTTGACTGACTGTATGAATGACTGACAGCGTTCACTTTATGGAATGGAAAGTTTGAATTTCCCCTCATCATTTCATTAATTCAAAGTTTTTACTAAACGTACTTTCTGAAATAGCCCACTAAACAAACAGTGATGTTAACAGTGTTTCCTGTCAGTGTCTCCCTCACATGTCTTGTTTATTTCTGGGTCTGAACAGCACCATTTCCTGAGTATGTGACCGTAGATTTCCTGTTAGCAGGTCACTACACCCTTTGTAAATAAAATTCTAACTAGCAGATGAACAGACAGAAATGACAACTAGCAGGGTGGCACATTCCTGTAAATTTTGTGGGAAAAACATATATTTATATACTTTCCATTAAATGAAGACTAAGCTGGCACCAGAAAAAGTAAATCTCTATTATGTAATGACTGCCTTTTTGTTTCCTTGTAGAAATAAAAAGTGAAAATTTATATTTTATGGCATTATTCTTTTCAAACTGGATGATGTTTTTGTAGAGTAGCCTCTTCATGCACAGACAAACACAAAAGAGGTGCCCTTATGTGGTTTGTAACTGCATATATAATACAACATACCACGTACACGGTCAACAAGGCGATTGAAAAACCATAGAGGGTCAGATACAGTAAATTCAAGTTGTTGCTGTAGTGACTGCACAGAGTTAACCGTGCAATAAGAATGGTAAAGGATGCTGCCGCAGATAATAAGAGGGACTAGACATTTATAAACAATGATCCTCCATAGACACCCCTCCCTCCAGTTATCAGGTGCACTTTTCTTTATCAGCCCTCTTTACATATGAAACCATCACTATCATTCCATCTGCACCGTGGCCTCCAACTCACATTTCCCATCTTTTAGGCAAGTGATACATTCTTTCTGTCTTTAATGCTGGTCTGCCTATTGTTTCACCCAGATTTCCTTATTTGATCACAACCATTACTCTTTTATGAAATAACAGGTGTTTATCATGTCTATACTTTTCTTTTTAATGTAATGTCAAGACTACATTGTGAACTAGGGCAAAACTTAACATTTATTTTATTTTACAAAAAATCTGACCATCACAACATCTAGGATGTGAAAAATGACCTGTTGGCAAATGTTGGTGTCATGGTTATGACATGGCTGTGTATACCTTTTCTTTCTTCCCTTTCCCCTCCCCTCTCAGTGTAAGAGTGTGAGAGTGCTGTGGGCATTTTCTTAAGTTCTTGGCACCTGGCTGATTAATAAGCACGGGCTAAAATCTCTGGACTGACAGGAAATTTGGGTGGTGGTGGTGGTGGTGGTGGGTGTTTTTATGCTCATTTTTGATACATTTTCATTTTTGATACATATATGACATACATACTATGGCGTAAGGTGAGGCAGTTCTCAGGTCTAGCTAGGATTTGACCAACCTGATAGACCTCACCCTGACGTGTGTCTCAGATCTGGGGACACAACCAGTGGTAACTGGTCGATGCATCAAACAGAAGCCTGGTGGCAGCAGGTGGAGGCTGTTGACTCGCTCATCCTTTACATCAGCTGTAAGATGACAGAGGGAGTCTCAGTACAGCATGATCAAGGAATGTCAATCAATCAATCAATCAAATTTTATTTGTATAGCCCATATTCACAAATTGCAATTTGCCTCATAGGTCTTTAACAGAGCACAGGGTGTGACATCCTCTGACCTACACCCTCAACAAGGGCGAGGAAAAACTGCCAAAAAAAACCCTTTTAACAGAGGAAAAAAACGCAGAAACCTCCAGGAGACACTCATGTGAGGGCGATCCGGTGGATGCCAGGTGAGTTGAGTGACATAGCTATGGAAACAGAGCACTGCAGAGGAATGGCATGCATGGGTGTCATCCACAAAGGAAGCCTCTCCTGAAGCCCATGCACAAAAAAAGCCCACCAAGACTTTGCCAGGACCCATGCTGAAAAAGATGAAGACTACTGGGACTCTATACTGTGGAGTGATGAAACTAAAATAAATCTTTTTGGAACTGATGTTTTCAAAACTGTTTGGCGTCCCAATGGTGCGGAGTAAAAAGAAAAGTGCATGGTGCCTACAGTGAAATATGGTGGTGGCAGAGTTCTTATGTGAGGCTGTATGAATGATCCTAAACACACATCTAAGGCCACTGTTGCATTTCTGAAGAAGAACAGGACAAAAGTGATTCAGTGGCCAAGCATGTCTCCTGATCTGAACTCAATCGAACACTTATGGGGAATTCTGAAACGCCAAGTTGAGCATCACTCGCCATCCAACATCCTGGCTCCAAAAGATTCATTCTTGAGGAATGGAAAAAAATAAATGTAGCAATATGTTGCCAACTTGTTCATTCCATGCCTGTCCTTAAAAAAAAGAGAGACTTAATTCGAGATTTTAATAGACACAAGACACTATGACATATTCCTGACCCCTACAACACTACTACACTGCAGAACCACCAAACATCTGCACATCTTTATCTCCTTCTTTGTAATTACTCCCCACCCCTGCTTGTGATCTCTGGGTGTTTGCTGTTTGTTTCCTGTCACAGAGGAAGTGCCTCACCCTGCTGCCTGGCTCCCTATTGGCCCCAGCCATAATGAATAGAGATTTCAGATAGAGGGATCAGGATATGGATCAGTAGACAAAGGCACAAGTTGCCACTAAGTGCAGAGGGCAGAAAAACGAGGGCAGAGAAAGCTCAAAATATAGATGAAGTTGAGCTGCAAAGAACGGAGGTTGCACAGTCTGAGAGGAAATGGCTTTGTGAGGCAGGAGGTAAGTATGCACACATCGATGCTGACAGAGACTACCTAGCTTATACAGTACACTCGGAAAGTGTTGGAGCTGCTGTGTTTCACGTTTTCCCTTTCTTTTTTCAAACTAATTACATCAACTCGTCATTTTGACTGTGAATGAGATCTGAATAGCATGGAAGTAACCGAATGAATCTAATGTCATTTGTTTACATGAGGCACACTGATTTGCTCTTGCTACATCATTTTAAAAAATTCAGTGTTTTGGAGGCCTTATGTGAGTAGGGTGGAGACATTTTGCAGTGTAACCTACTTACAGTTCATTGCTACTCCTCCACTGCACCTTCTTGGTCTGGTCACTCCCAATCCTTGTACCAGCGTCTTAAATCACGGTGACGCTGGACAGGTTTGGGGGATGCTGTGCTAAGGACTGCTGGTGTTTTACACTCAATCATCTATTTTCCTCACTGCAATTTTGGTGTTATATATTCAGTCCTTTCTTCTAAATGAAAGTGTTGCATTAGATGTTCTAGTTTCTATAATACACAAAATGTTTGCAGTGCTGCTGCAATTTGGTTGTGGTGATTTTTACTAATAGAACAGTACTGTTCTCTCCACATCCAAGAATGTCTGGCAAAATAAATTATGGTTATTAAAAAAATTAATGTAATGTGTTCTTGTAGGATCAAACCAATCACATGTAGAGGGCAAATATATTCATAGACTCACCACTGAGTATTGTCTGTGCATGGTCTATCCTGTGTATAGTCTATCTGTAAGGTCTTTCTTGGCTCTTGAGTGTAGAATAAATTAATGCACTTTTATCCCAATGTTATTTGTGATGAACACAGTTATTGTGTTTAATGTACATTTAATGTAAGCTCAATAAAAAGGTAAGATACTTTGATTTATAGTCATGACTCTAATTCAGCTGTAGGGAAGTGAAAACTTTGCATTGTTCATGTTATATTTCACACTATAATTTTGCAAAACAGTTGATGTGTTGCGTTGTTTTAACAAATTAAAAGCAGACTGACTCCAGTATTGTTTACAGTTGTCTGTTGTCATTTTGAAATCCAGTGGCTGAAGACAATTGTGACGATAATAAAACTGAAATCTCTTGTTGTCTTAGTGCCTTTTTTCTACATGTGGCAGTAGACCATAACCCATTCAAACTCTCACTTATAGAGTCAATTTTCATTTGGGTCAAAGTCTGTTGCCCATTTGAACAGCAATTAGGCCAGAGACCACACTGCACTCACACACATCAGACATGGGACATGACGGATCACTGCACGATGGAATTTGCCAAAGCTGACAAGACCAACGAAGATCAGAAATCAGCCTGAAGGGCCATCCAGCAGCGCATATGCAAAGCTACACCAGCTCATTGGAAAGTCCCAGCAGCATACGCACGAAGGCTACACACTGTGTTGTGCGTGAAGAATACAATTGCTGATTTAGGCTGCTAAGTTTATAGTGCAATTTATTCATAATTATTTCAATGCATTTTTAAAAAGTAACTGCTACCATACTGTATACATACCACATTCAGAAAGGAAGTGTGAAGAATTGTTAGTTTTTTTTTTTTTATTTTAAGATCTTTCTAACCTAAACTGAGTTACTTTTACCAGGAAAGCCTGCGTAAAACAGCTGCTGGATAGAGTGAAACCAAACCAATAATCTGATCTCTGACAAGAGATATCACACACACACACTCAGAGAGAGAGAGAGAGAGAGAGAGAGAGAGAGAGAGAGAGAGAGAGAGAGAGAGAGAATGTAACATCAAGCGGACAGGGAGAGAGAGAGAGAGAGAGAGAGAGAGAGAGAGAGAGAGAGAGAGAGAGAGAGAATGTAACATCAAGCGGACAGGCTGAAACACGCAGAGGTAGGAACATATATTTGACTGGAGTTGATTTCAAGAGCAGAGGGGGAAACGGTTAAAGGAAACACTTGTGTCGTAGTTAGTTTGTACAGTGAGGCGGTGAATCCTGCTGAAGTAGAAAGTTGAGTTGAAAGTGAGTTTCGTTGTTCCTGGAGATTGTTTGTTGTAAAAAAAAAAAAAAAAAAAAAAGCTCGAGCCGCATTTCCTGGAGTTGGAGCCCGGCCGAGAGAGAGAGAGAGAGAGAGAGAGAGAGAGAGAG
>JAFBJQ010001470.1:77551-97214 GCA_016785345.1 Trinectes maculatus
GAGAGAGAGAGAGAGAGAGAGAGAGAGAGAGAGAGAGAGAGAGAGAAAGAATGTAACATCAAGCGGACAGGCTGAAACACGCAGAGGTAGGAACATGTATTTGACTGGAGTTGATTTCAAGAGCAGAGGGGGAAACGGTTAAAGGAAACACTTGTGTCGTAGTTAGTTTGTACAGTGAGGCGGTGAATCCTGCTGAAGTAGAAAGTTGAGTTGAAAGTGAGTTTCGTTGTTCCTGGAGATTGTTTGTTGTAAAAAAAAAAAAAAAAAAAAAAGCTCGAGCCGCATTTCCTGGAGTTGGAGCCCGGCCGGTCCCACGGCCTCTTCGTGTTTCTGTCTGAATAAAATCGTATTTACACAGTGCTGGATAAGGGACTGCTCTCTACACTGAAGCATTAGGTTTTCCGTAAGATACACATCATCTTCTCTGTGGTTTATTACAACAAGCCTCGCTCTGCTCAGTCTTGGCTGCGGTACATTACCGAACAACACTAACTTTACACAAATGGACTTTCCTTCTTCCTCCTATATGTCAGCTGATCACACAGTCTGACTCCCCTTTCTGATCTTACCCTCCACTCACAGTGCGTTCTACTACAAATAACGATTACAGATCGCTTCTACAATACACACACATTCCTCATCGGTATTAAAACGCGGACACACTTTCCGCCCACACTACTCGTCAGTGCGAAGGTTTGCGAGGTGATGACGCAGCTACCTGCATTCGCATCCTGATTGGCTCGTATCAGCTGCAGTTAGACTACCAGCGGTGCGCCCGTTTACTTTCACTTCCTGTTTCAACCCCACGTCGGTCCTGTCATATAACCCCCAATTTGATCCCCCCGCATAGTTGTTTCTTGTTTGTGTTTTCTGCATTGTGTACACAGTTAGCTTACTGGCCTCACCAGCAGGCGCATGGCCACTGTGTGATCGGTCATGTGATGACTGTTTCAGCGTGGAGGAGGATGTGATTTTTTGTGTCTTGCTCAGCGACATGGAGACTGTATCAAATGGGGATTGAACTTCAAATATTTCAATTAATCGACTATCTGATCTATTTTCTGTTTTATAGCCTTCACATTTGTGTAAAAAAAATATTGCAAGTAGAAATTATCCATGAATTACAATTATGCAATATTTTGAAAATGGCCTAAGAACGTTTTCTGAAATGTGTGAGATCAGATGTGTGTCAGGTCTTTTCAGCGTGGGACTGCTAACTGGGTTAGTCAGGTGTTGGTTTTTTTTACGTCTACGTATTCTCTTCTTATACTTATTCTCTGGCTGTATTTCATTATTGTAAGAAAGATGTAGCATTCTTGCTCTTTATATGCTGACGTTATTGGAACTAACAGCAGGTTGATGAATTAGAAGCACACAGGAGATTAAAATGATCATTAAAACGATCATAAAAAACTTTGTTCCACACTTTGCAGCTGACAAGCATGTGATATGATAGTTACAGCCATAACAAAATCCTGAAAATCCACAATCAAATACATGAAAAAAATACTAATCTGGCATCACTTCCTCTTGAGATTTCCACATGACCACGTTAATCCATTATCGTAAACAAGAATCCAAAATCCATTCATGTCAAACTACAGGCCAGTCATACTACTATCCAAGGCACCTGTGGGTTCCATCCAAATTTCACAATTCCTCTCAGGTTAAGGTGAAGGGCCTCCATCTGTTTGCTGCCGTCCACCAATATGGGCCCTTGAGCAAGGCCCTCAACCCCACCCCGCTTTGCTCCCCGGGTGCCTTGAATGGCTGCCCATTGCTCCGCATGTATGTGCTGTGTGTGTTCCATACTAATATGTTATGTACTCATATATGGAAATTGGTTAAAAGCAGAGACAAATTCCCCTTGTGTGGATTAAAGGTATAACTATGATTAGATGTGATTCTAGACAAATAATATGCAGCTCAGTTCCTCATCACTCTTCCTAACAGAATCTGTCTGAAATCTGAACATCATGATTAGTAGCAACTAACATTCACTGAGTATGTTGCAACTATCCTTTAGACATGTTGATTCTTACTGTATTACATCAGAGAGATCAGGTCCTATCTGACTAAAGCTGCAGCTCTGCTCATTGTACTGACAGTTGTTCCTCCCTGGCATATAATCTCCCTCTGGCAAGGCTGCCAGTGCACTCACACCTCTACAAATGGTGTAAAGTGCTACAGCATGATTGGTCCTGCAGATGCAGGATCCTGTCAACTGGGTCCATGTTGCTGCAGTTGAAAATCAATTAACAAATGTCAATGAATGTTGACAAATGACATTCTTTGTTGTGGTATTGATCTCTGCACTGTTGCAGAAATGATGGTACAATGTCCCCATTATCAAGATGGTCATTGCGTTAAATAATACATAAAAAAAAAATTGCATAGCATACTATACTGGATTCTGTTTCCCTTCTGAAAATGAATGTAATCAATTAGGAGGTGTTGGATTATCTCAATGGTACATGTACTGTAAAAAGAGGTACAAGGAAAGTTATAAATTAACTGGCAAAAGTCTGATAATGTACAAGAAAGACTTTTGTAATGCTAGAATATGTAACCTCAAAATCAATCAAAGGAAATAAGAACAATCACGGTTTCCTCTTCAGCACTGTAAGACAGACTGTCACAGGGCCTAAGCTTGAAACATATATCCATTTAATCCTTAATAGTAATGATTTCATTTCTATTCTTCTATATCTTTTTCCCACTACACTGTTTAAGGACTCTCTGCATTTAAATTACCAGTTCAAATTAATTTGTCTATACAAAGTATTTGTCTGTTTTGTAATTCTGATGCTAGTGCACACTGGTGACATAGCATGGAAATTTCTCTGTATACAAGATCATCTCTCTTTGGTATGGCCTTTGGAGTCTATGTGGCCAATGAAGGCAAAGGCCCTGAATTGGATCTCAGTCCATTCATTTGTTAATTTGAGACTCAACTAGTGTAATTCCTTATTGTCTGAATGTTCCAGTACATCTGGATATCCAGTTAATCCAAAATGCTGCAGTACAAATGCTGAATGATGCGAGATGCTAAAACCACAGTAAATGAGTATTTTAAAATGCATGATTTTTAAAATCCCCCTTCTTGATATTGGCAGCACAACAAGTGCATGAATTATGAATTAGAAGTCCCTCAAAATTCTTCATTTTTGCCTCAACAGCAAATATTTATCTCAATCAACTTGCGGGTGTCTTCAGAATGACCATTTTTTTAAAAAAATGATCATTGTTTATGAACAAGATAGTCAAAATACTCATGTTGTCAGTGTAACCACGTCCACTGCAAGGATATTCTGAGCTAAACTAACATATGGCTAAGATTTGGATTACAAGAACAGAAAATGGACAACGCTGCACTTTCTTTCTGTGGCAAATATGAATTTAAACAGTACACATTACACAGCAAACACAAACTTATATACAAGTTACACATTACTGCAGTAGGAGATTGACAGCAAGAAATTGGAATTTCCTAAGGAAAAATGGGTGAATTTAATGTGGACATGAAAAAAATTATATGAAATTGTCTTCCTGTCTCTTGTGTTAGTTATGTCAGAGTCTGATGGTATGCCAGGTTCCTCTGTGTCCATCTCCTCCACCTCTCTGATGGAGATCAAGGCTGAGACCCATCTCATCCTCCAAGCTTTTCTCAATCGAACCCTTTCTACCCCCAAGGAAGAGAGACCTGGTAGAGTCGGGGGTGCGTACAAAGACCACAACAAGTACAGGTAATATAACTCTGATACTCTTTTACGTTTTCTGTCAATGTTTTCACCACTTATCTGCAGATTCTTTAGAATAGGGACTACGGATATCTAGTCTAATCAACATTTAATTTTAATAATTGTTTTACTTTTATTAACCTTTTTATTAATCTTACTTTTATTAACAAATCTTTCTCAGAAGTCTTTAATAAAATCTGTGTGTTAACATTAATATTATTTTGTAGGCATTCAGTTGCTGATGTTGAATTCAGGATCCCTGTCATTGATTTCATTAATGAGTTAATCTTTGTTTACATGGCTCTAACATTTAATGTTGTGACTTGTATCCTGTTATGTTATAAACTGTATCCTTTTCACACTCTACAGTGTAACTACAGCTCATTTTTATGTCTAGCAATGAACAGATGTTTTTTGTTGTTTTTTTTGTTTGTTTTGCTTTTTTGGTTTTGCTTGAACATTACCTCACTGGAACCTGCAGTTGATCATATTCTGCTTTCCCGTGCCCAGGTGCAATCCAAAACCAACACAACACTCTGCAAATGACCCCAAAGGCTCACTTGACAGGGACATCAAGGTAAAATGGTCCTATCTCTGAGACCAAACTGTATGGAATTATAGTGTAAGGTAGTTACATTTTTTTGTTAACACTATGTCCCAGCTTATAAATTTACCATTTACCACAAAGACCATTTGAATCTACTTTGCTTTCATTTCATTTGTGCACAGTACCATCATATATGAATATCTGTTGGAGATATTATCACATTGCACATTATGACCTCTTTTGTCTAGTTCATTTATTATTATTATTGTTATTATTATTGTGTGGATGCTGAAAGCATTCCCACTATTGTTATCCTGTTCTTTATTATTATTATTATTATTATTATTATTATTATTATTATTATTATTATTATTATTATTATTATTATTCTTGTGTCTTAATCTTCCGCCGTTTTTAGGACACCAATTTCTGCCACAGTTATTGTCTGACTTGTACAGTTCATACATCAAAAAAGTTATTATTATTATTATTATTATTGTTATATCTCTCATGGTGATGTTGCTAGTGTAATGCAGACATCAAAGTTGATTATCAAATAATCAAAAATCAAAAAGATTATTAATATTCACAACACTCCTACATCAGAATTACCACATCTTTAATTTTGAGTGCAAGATTGTGTTTCCACAGAATGATGTTGTTACCGCCTCCTCCACATCAGAAGATGAGGAGAGTAAGAAGAAACAACAGAAGAAGCAGAAGCAGAATAAGATTAGAAAAAAGATTTCAAAGTTCTTTAAGTTAAAGTTGGAGAAGGAGAAGAACAAAGAGGAACATGGATCCTATCCTAAAAGGCCAACCACACCAGACAGTAAAGAATCAGAACCCACCACACCCATCACCTCTCACAGTGAGCTCTCTTATTGCACTAAAACTACATGTTTGTGTGTTTGTTGCTACACCTAAAAAATGTTAATGTGGAATTTTTAATTGTTTCTAGTCATCACCTTATCATATTAAGGAACAGTCTGTTAATCAATGCATACTCAATATGCTGAAGTTGACTGAAAAACAGATCTGAGAATGTGTCATTGACAGTATCTGGTTGCAGCCAGTGATTTTGTGGACATGAGTGCACTAATTGAAGGTTGAAAGAGGGTTTTCATCTAATGTTGTGATGATATGGAATATGTTGGTTTAGACCACCCTCCTGAGTTCTATGAAAAGGTAGCAGAGAAGCTGGAAAGGATTGTCCATAAGTCCAGCAGTATAAAGAAACTGAGTCCTACAGCCCGGCTTTCATCAGGTGACACACACACACACACACACACACTTTGTTGATGTAATATGTTCCCAGTCCCGATACCCAGAGTTTAACGATCACAAATGAATGCCTAACTCCTACACTAACCTTAATATTAATCTAATTCCTACCATAGTACCTTAAAACCAATCATTTGAATAAACTGCTAAGCAAACAGAGCTGTGTCACATCATAAGGATAAAATGTGTCAGATCCCTTTTTGGTAGAACATTTATTTAATAATATTCAAAACTGCACACAGATATACAGTTGCTGCTCAGATGTATACTGCACCATTTTAAATTGTCTCCTCTCATGAGTCTACATACCATACACACCTATACACATAACCTCTATTGGCTAGGTTTACAGTAAATTTAGATTTGATTGAAGTTATTGTGTTTTGATTAAAATGCTATTTTGTTTTCGTCATATTACAGTCATCTCATTTTATATTTTCTGTAGATAAGTAAGTCTATAGATAAGTCTGTCTATAATAAAACACAAATGAGCTTTTAATATTTTTATTTTCAGTTTACAAACAGTAATGTTATTGCCCAGCATTGGTTTTTGTTCAACTGTGTGACTTGACAATGTTCTTGGTACGCCTCCTCAACCTAATTTGTGCTTTGGTGTTAATCATGCTCATCGTGTTGTAACAGATTAAAAAAAAAAAGTAGGCTCTATAAAGCTAAACATCTGAAAAAGATACAATTGAAGAAAAGTAAACTGAAGCAAAATACTTACCAATTTTATTGAATGCATCTACAGAAAGATTAAATATAATTAATTTGTAGGAGGGCGTTTTTTTTCCACCAATATGTATTTTTAAATAAGTAACAAGAACACATGCATAATCTTTTCCAAAGTAAATTACAAGGTTTGTATTTATGTAGTATTAGTAGCCACAGGTGTATACAAATGAGTGGCCTTTTTAACAGTTAACGGTTTTAAGCAAAGTACAGACAAAAACTGTATGACTCAGTTTCAGTGACTTTAACATTGTTACTTCCTTCTTTAAGCAGTGGGAGACAAAGAGGCAGTGGTGCAGCAGCTTGTTGAGGTGCTTTCTTTGGAGGGAGATTCTATCAACACAAAGGTAGGCAGTGGTAAAATCCAGGCTGTATAAAGCTGGATTGTTCAGAGTCAAATAGTGGCAGCTCTTTGTATGGATATTGACCCACAGTTCTCTGTTCTGCAATCAACTTGAGCTGCCACAAATACAAAATATACAAAATATATAAAAGGGACACTATGCTTTGTAAGCTACTATAATAATACACAGAAAAACATAGGCTTAATGGGAAAAATGACAGAAAAATAGTCTAGGACATTGTCTCATTCACACTGACACTCTTGCGTTTCTCTTTTTTGTTCATCTGTTTGTGTGCATGTATAAACAACTTTTACAGATCCAGTCAGACCCCTTGCTGCGCTCCGGTCTTGCTCGTTTATCTTTGCATCATTTGCCAAGTTACTAGACATTTTCAACAAGAGCCAGGTACCTGACAACCCAGCCTTGCTGCCATCTGCTAGTCCAACCCTGCAACGCATCGCTGTCACCATGGAGGTATCACGGAGGATCGTGACAGCCACTGGAGCTGTGCGCATGCAGGGCTATACAGAGCGCTACATGGAGAACTTTGCCCCCTGGGTAAAGTGTCATGGTGGATGGGTGAGTGATAAACATCCATTGTTCCATTAAAGGTAGATTAAAGGCAGTATTCAAACAATGTCCTAGAGTGAAATATAGGCCTGGATGAACAAGGATTGGTGAGAGGTTTTTATGGTTAATTTAATCATTTTCACAGTAAATTCTATCCAACTATTTTAATCAATGCTAAGATGCTGTCAGTGAGATCCAGGTCTCTTGCGTGCTCTCCCACTGTCGACTAGGTATGGGAGGGTTGAAGCAAACGTGGTGTTTTGGAGAGATCAGGGTGATACCATTGGGGGAGGCTAAACTAGCCTGTTGATATTCCCAAATACATAAAGAAGCAAGTATTTATGTTAAATTATATTAAAATGTTATTTTTAAAGTGAATCTCATGAATTCAGTACATTTACATAATCTATGCTTCAGTACCGCCACCTCACTAAACCCAGCACCCAAACACAACCCAGGGTGTCTGTCTGCTGTCTCGAATATTTTGTATCTGGAGCAAAATTTAAAGCCTTTGGATTTTAAAATTTTACACACTTGGCATTTTTCCATACAATTCCATGTAAGTATGCCATGTTTAGACTCCCCCCCGAGGCCCTTAGCTTTTTCACTGTAAGACCTCCTCAACAATAGAGCTCAATAGCCCAGCACTCCACTGTTGCAGTCAAGAATGCATTGCAGAATGAAATAGGATGAAATAAAATACAATTATTCATAATTTATTAAAACTTATTGAAACTTTTTTCAAATATTGCAGAAGTAACTCAGCTTTTGTTGGAGATGCCCTCTCTCTTCTCCTCTCTTGAATACACTTTTCAACCCTTTAATGCTGTTTTGAAGCACATTTTTAATTCAACTCTATTTTAATAAATTGACCAGCAATTAAAAAAAAACTACATTTGCCTTAAAAGACTTAAGAGCATGTTTCGTAGCAGAACAAATAGAATAGAATAGAATCTGGAATTTATTACTTACAGTCATGAGTTTCTCCACTGCTGCTGGTCACTGTAAGATGCATTCCTGCATACTCAGCTGACTTACACACAAGTCACCACCTGTTGCAGGCCCATTAAAATGGGCAGGGTGAGAACACATCTGAGTTTTTGGACTTTTGTTGGCTAGATGCAGGCTTCAAATATGCTGGTGATGTTTCTCAAGACAATTACAGAAAATAACGAATAATGAAACCGGCCTACAATCTTTTTGCCATGAGGCAACAGTGCTGCCTTGAAACATCCGCGTAATTTCGATAATATAAACTTTCCACTGAATTGTATTCAGTTATGTGACATTTGAAACAATTTTTACTTGCTCAGTAAAGTCAGTTGAAGTTGAAAGACGCAAAAACACTGCATAGTTAACACAGAAGAGAATTAAAAGAGAAAAGATTTTGGTTGTTACAAATCAGCAACACCTTGATATTGTTGATATCTAGAACTAAATCAATGCTTTTGTTATTTTTATTACATTTCATTTTTAACACAACACTTTTTTATTTCTTTTTCAGGAGAATGTTGATTTGGGGGAGCCTGTAGAGTATGACTGAGTTCTCAGACCTGACACTGTGAAAAAAAAAATTCAAAGGAAAGAGATGAATGAACCTTGCTCTGCTTTCCTATATGGACTAGCTTTCCCTCTTGGCTCACTGGAATTAAGACAATGCTCATTCTGGAGACCTCTTTGATTTCCTGATGATCGGGCTACTTATACACGGTGAGAATAAGAAGAACCCAATTGTCACTGACTAGTGTCAATTCTTATTGATAGGCTTGTTAAACATTTTGAGAGCATTTGCAAGTTTTTTGTGGTTTGACAGCATTTAGTTTCTAATCTATTAAGGTAACTCTGGTGAACTTGTCACAGTTGCAGTTTCCCTTGATTTGGGTCATGTCATTGTTAAACTTTCACTGAAGAAACTTTATTCAGATCCCCTATTAGTAAGCAATTACAGGCCAATCTCTAATCAGTTATCATTCTTATTCAGCATTCTGGAGCATGTTCTTTCATTACAGCTAGTATCTTTTTTAAATTTAACGAATTTCATTCTGCATTTAGCAAAGGATTATGAGCATATCAACCCTGTACTTGTATACCTGCACTGACATTCATATTGGCTTTAAAATTTTACAACTCTTGTTAGGGCTGTATATAAAGCCGAGTCCTTATATATATGGCACCAGTCGAAAGTTTGGACACACCTTCTCATTTAATGATTTTTCTTATTTTTTTTAATATTGTCTACATTATAGATAAATACTCAAAACATCCCAACAATGAAGGACCATACATGGAATTCTGTAGTGAACAAAAACAGAATATGTTGCATAATTTAGATTCTCAAAAGCAGCCACATTTTGCTGTGATTACAGCTTTGCACACTCAATAAATAAGAGTGCCTTGTCAAGAGTTAATTATCGTCGTATCTCTTGGTCTCCACCAATGCGATCATAAGCACAAACTGAAGAAAAAATAACAGCGTCAGAATGGACACTACTGTGCGGGTATAACTCAAATAGTGTGGAAAATAGTATACTCGTCTGAGTTTACTACACGCCATTGATAGCTCCACAGTGGCTATAAAGAAACTCAGCTCGACAATCGATTGCTTAGGTCTACTTTACCCTGAGGAGTGGGGGCTGAGAGACTGCCACTAAAAACACATAATTTATACAGTTTTTTCACAGTGGGTATAACTCACTGCCATCTTGCAGAGATTGGCCTTAGTGTTGTGAGCAAAGGGGTGAGAACCTATCATGGAGCGGGACCTCCATCCATACAACAGATAGGTCACTTCCCATGTCAGCTTCCCATCTCAGTAGTGGTGGTAAATCCGGTTCAATTTATGGACTTGGACTAATCTGAGTCACTCACTAAAGTGATCCCATTCACTTGAGTCACTAGAGTAAGTGTTGCTGACCTCCCCCCCCCAAAAAAGTTTTGTTTGTTTATTTAAAAATTTTAAATTCCACACACCAAAAAATAAAAACAACAACATAACTTTAAGACAAATAACAAATGGAATAAAAATGTAGAAAAACAACAAAATAGAACAAAAAAATGCAAAATGTGTTTAGCTTATGTCTGCTTGCTCTGCTGGTGGTGTAGTTTCCTCGGGGCAGCGGGATGGTGCACTTTGTTACGTCCTTAACGAGTTGGTTCACTTGTCCTCGTGGGGTCTGTGTTCAGCTGATTTCGGGTCCAAAACAAAAACTGCAGCCGTCTGTGTGCTCGTCTGGCGAATTGAAGACTGTGGCCTGGGCTTAGGGAGATAGTGAAAAAATGTAAAAAGTTGCAGTTTGCTTCCTTTCAATGGCCAAGGCTGAGAAAGCTTGAAGTAGTTCTCTACTGCAACTGGTCCTGAGGAAAAAGCAAGGAATGAGGGTTACAGGACCACTTTTATCGCCTGGGTGGCGTGGACGCGAAACCTGGTGGGGGCAGGTGATGCTCAGCCATGGGTCATGCAGAAGTTGCATTCTAACGCACAGCCACACCCGTAAATTATGGAGGTTTTGGTTTGGGTTATTACCTTTATTAGCCAACTCAGAACACATGGTTTGAGATCCCAACATTATAATATTATGGACAAAATTTATTTTATATTTTGAGTATTTTAAAGCTCTGAAAAGCTGAGGTGATCTACAAAATCATCCTCTCAGGATCTCTCAGTTCATCACAACCGATAGATATTGGTGTGAAAACAATGTCTCACTGTTTTTACGTCAGCACATGATACATTGTTTGTATAAAATTACTATAGCAAGGGCACAGCCTAGTATCAAATGTGAAGCAAATGGTTGCTGTTCCACCAAAACCCAAATCACCATCAGGTTCACTAATAGATCAACTGGAGAGATCAATGCATTTGAGTGTTGTTGTTTACATCATTCATGTTTTAAAATATTCATGGAACATGAACAAATATGTATTTGTTATGTATATTTTCCAGAAAAGTATATATTTATTGTACAACATTCATACAGACAGACAGAGGTACAGTTAACAAAGGATGGGATGCGGGAAAGTAATGTAATGGGAATTAGTACTCTGTTCCTCTCTAAACCAGAGTGCATTTGAGTATAAATGAAATTCTGCCGGGTGCAGGTCAAAGTTTTATTTATATTGAGTTTCACTCAAATGTCAGTGAAATAAAGTGTCAACACATAAGTGCATTACCTTTTTGAAAAATGTCTGGGCTCAAATAAGCTTTGATTGTTCTATTGTCCTTGACTGTCATCAAATCCAATGCTCTAACAAACAATGTTAATACTAATATTAATACTAATACTAATAATCATTGTTGTTGTTGTTGTTGTTGTTGTTATAATAATAAACTATACTCACAACTTGAGTGTGTGTATATGAGCTATAATTGTGTTTTTACAGCATAACATAAAGGCATTTCCATGCAATTGTCATAACATTAAGATCTTTAATGTGTAAGTTTTCAGTAGTTTAATTACTATTAATGTTTCCCTGTCATACAGCTTATAGTATCTTCAGGAGGTATTCTAGAAGGCAACTGCACCTGAATTTCAGATGACATTGCACCTGTTCTCCAAGAGGCTTCTTTAGTTCTGACTAGTTGCAGGTTTTTTTAATCAGTTTTTCTTCACCCATGCTGAGGGTGTAGGTCAGAGGATGTTACATCCTGTAGGGCTGGGCGTTTCGATCCTAGTAACGATAATTTAGATACCAAGGTGAGTACCGGTATCAGATCGATCCTAGCTTGATGAGATTGATACTTGTTTCTCTTTCTCTTCTATTTGTCCACCAAATTACTTGAATTTCCTGACAGAGTTCACGCGAGCACAGCTTCTCTCCACATGTCTCTGTGCAAACAGTGTCTCTTTCTCTCTCTCCCTCTCCCTCTCTCTCTCTCTCTCTCTCTCTCTCCCTGCTCCAGAGAGCGGAGAGTCAGAGCACTGAGAGCTGTCCGTGATGGTGGAGAGAAGAGAAGTGCTGTGTGAGTGGACGTTACTCACTGCAGCTGATAAGGACACTGCCACATGCATCTG
This sequence comes from Trinectes maculatus, assembly GCA_016785345.1. NCBI lineage: Eukaryota > Metazoa > Chordata > Actinopteri > Pleuronectiformes > Achiridae > Trinectes > Trinectes maculatus. Next base: position 89,781 of record JAFBJQ010001470.1, read on the forward strand.
CAGCATAAAGTCATGTTTTTCACAGTGTCATTGATGATCAGAGATGCAATAATCATATATTCAGCCAGTTGAAAAAAATTGTTGTTTGTTAATTGTTTTTACTGGAACTCAAAAATATACAGTTATATAAAGATATATACCTCAAACCAGAAATATGAGTATGGCTGAATATAATAACCCTTTTGTGTTAACTGTTGAAGGAAAAGTAATATTCCTATTTAGGCTAGATACAGATTACAGTTACAGACTTATTTATCTGAATCATTTTGATATTTCACCGAGATAATGATTATGAAGGGCCTAAAATCCCTCTCTGTGGTTGAACAGGAGGGATTTAAAAGTCAAGTATTAAGTTTAAGTAGGACATTTTTCATGGGATAAAAAAATACCATCATTGTATGATGAGTGTCGCTCAAAAGTAAAAAAAAATGTTTAGATGTTGCTCATGATGCTGCATTGATCATTGATATGTGGACATCAAGAGCCACAGAGGCTTATTTAATCTTATTTCCTCACATTGCAGCAGCCTCGCACAGCTGGCACTGATAACATTATTAAAATGTGCTGGTACTCAGAATTGGTATTGACAATACTAGCCTTGTATTTACTTTTGGACGTAAAAGGAGGGAGCTCAGGGCAGCTTTGGAGGTGACTGATAGAAGTTCTCTCAGGCCACCTCCTGTGAGGTTTCTGGGATTTCTTTGTTTTGTTCTACTGTTAGTTTCATTTTTGTTTTGTTTTCTCTGTGGCTCTCCTCCTCCCCTTTCTGTTTACGTGTGAGTGGCACCCAGCCACACAGCATGGTGCTGGCTCCTCCGGTGGCAGCTGACAAGACACACCTGTCCCTGATCATCTAATCAACTACACTTCTTCCCCAGATAATTCCATTCCACTCAGTAATCAATCTAGCCACTGTGTTCCTTTGTTGAAGCTGTTTTTCCTAGTTGATGGATTTATTGCTACCTGGGTTCTTGCGTTCCAATATTTTTTTTTTCCTGCCTTGTAGCTACTACAACGAGTACACCTCAAGCTCCTGCCACGTGTGTTATCTGTTTGTTGTCGACGCTGCTGATTCAACCAGCCAGCCTGCTTTCTGCCTTCAGCACAGCTGCACGTTTTCCTTTTTTTCCACCTTGTGACTTTAAGTTTTGTATTAAAGACTATTTTAACGCTATCTAATTTGTCTGTTGTCTATTTTGGGGTCCAGCCATTACTGAAATGTTACACGTCCTCTGTTGAGTGATTGATTGATTAACAGGATGACATAAATGCTTAATTCACTCCTCTTTTTAACCACCTCTTTTTTGGCCAAAATTCATACAAATGCTTGTGATGTTTGGCAAGTATTCTTCTGAGCTCAAAGAGCATCAAGCAAGTTCAGATTGTTTTTGAAGTTATAAATCTGTGTTCTTTGCTTTGATTTTTTTTCATACAAAAACATTGTAATGGTATTTTGCGCTGGACCCAAAATAGATGCGGAGGGAGGATTAGGGTTTGACAATGTTTAAAAAAACAGGAGTATTTATGGGTGAGTTGCTTAGTGGATTTGTGAAGTCTGAGAGCAGGCTGATGGCAAAGAATTTAGATTCAGGTGAAGGTTGTGGTAATTAGAAGAGAGTTTTCAAGAGTCTTTGGATGTTTTTATTTTATTTAATGAATGAGTAATAGGTGGTTAGTAACCAATTCAATTCAATTATCTTTATTTGTTCCCGAGAGGCAAATGAAAGGCACATAGAACAGTTAGTGTAAGTGGATCGACAAAACAACAACAAGAGACAAGATAAACAGTTAAAAATATAAAAAATTTAGTCACACTGCAATGTAAAAATGTGGTGCATTGTAATTTCCCTGAATTTCCCAAGGGATAAATAAAGTTGAGTCTAAGTCTAAGTCGAATGTGCAACACAGTGTGCAAATCCCCAGATTGTGTGATATATTAATGTATGGTGGGGGAGTGCTGCAGAAGAGTGTGGGGGGCTGATGTGACATACACTACTCACAAAAAGTTAGGGATATTTGGCTTTCAGGTGAAATTTATGGAATATGTAAAAAGTTCATGCTACAGCGATATCATATCATGAAAGTAGGACATTTAAGTAGAAGGATGCAATGGTGATTTCTTCATCTCAAGCAACTTATTGAAACAAAAGTTAACAACAATGGTGGGTACACCACAACAAAAAATTTCAACGTCTCAAAAACTCGTCCTGTGCCCTTGAGCATCAATTACAGCTTGACAACGACGTCTCATGCTGTTCACAAGTCGACTTATTGTCTGCTGAGGCATGGCATCCCACTCTTCTTGAAGGACAGCCCTCAGGTCATTGAGGTTCTGGGGTGCAGAGTTTCGAGCCTCTACAAGGCGACTCAGCTGATCCCACAGGTTTTGAATGGGATTCAGGTCCGGAGAAAGTGCAAGCCATTCCATTTGAGGTACACCAGTCTCCAACAGCTGTTCCCTGATGATGCGACCTCGATGAGCTGGAGCACTGTCGTCCATAAAGATGAAATCGGGCCTGTGTTGTTCATGTAGGGCAGGGGTGTCCAAACTACGGCCCGTGGGCCAACTACGGCCCGCGGTCCAGTTTTTATTGGCCCGCAGCAAATTCTGAAAACATAATTGAATATGGCCCGCACAAGAAGCTTGAGCTCAACTCTGTTGCACTTATCAGTTTCAACACTAGATGGAACCCGCCACACAAACGAAATCAAGTGAAGAAAAACTTTTGCCGCGAGTCACCAGAAATGGCTGCACCGAAGAAATGCAAAATAGCAAGTGAGTGTAGATTCTACACTCACAAGATGGGGCTTAAATGGGACAAGCTCTGTGGAGTAACAACGGACGGAGCTCCGGCCATGACTGGCGAGCGCAAAGGAATGGCATCGTTGAATGGCATCCACCAAGAAGCACTGTGTTCCAAGACTGTCCAGCTGGGCGATGTGATGAACACTGTCGTAAAAACTGTCAACGTAATTCGAGCGAGAGGACTGAACCACAGAGAATTTTAGGCTTTCCTATCTGATGTGGATGCTGAATACGGGGATGTACTCTACCACTCTGATGTGCGCTGGCTCAGCCGCGGCTCTGTGCTGCAGCGTTTTTTTTCGCTGAGATCAGAAATCGACCAGTTTTTAAAAGAGAAGGGCCGACCTCTTCATGAGCTAAGTGACCCTCTGTGGCTGGCAGACCTGGCATTTTTAGTTGATCTTACGCATCATCTGAATACACTGAACAAGAACCTACAAGGCAAAGAACAGCTGGTGCCACACCTGCATGCGCACCTGAAAGCCTTCTGCGTAAAGCTCCGCCTTTTTGAGACACAACTACGAGGCTTTAATGCTGCACACTTCCCTGCGCTGTCTGAAATCAAGTCTGCTTTTCCAAACGCCGACCTTTCTGCTAAAAAGGAGATATATGTGTCTGTGATTGCCTCTCTCATGACGGAATTCAACCAGCGTTTCCAAGATTTTTCTGCCATTGAAAAACATATCAAGCTGTTCTCGACCCCCTTCCTGGTGGATGCAGAAGAAGTGGAAGAGAGTCTGCAGTTAGAGCTGATTGAAATTCAATGTGATGATTCTCTGAAGAGTCAGCATCAGCTTCTCCCCCTCCCCGAATTCTATCAGAGTTTGGATAATGCCAAGTTTCCTCTGATGAGACGCCACGCAAAAAGAATGATGAGCCTGTTCGGCTCCACATACATATGTGAACAAACATTTTCTCTGTTAAATCAGAACAAAAGCAGACTGAGAACCAGAATGACTGATAGCCATCTCTGTGAAGTCCTTTGTGTCTCAACCACCAAACTTTCTCCTGACATGTCAGCCATCCTTCAATCCAAAGGACAGCATCACTGCTCCCACTGAGTGCAATGTTCTTCACATTATATGTGAGTTAGAAATACACAGTATTCATGTGTCAGTATGTCACCTCTAGTGTGTGGCCGGGCCCTTTGTTTATTTTTCTGTATTTGGCCCTCACTAAAAAAAGTTTGGACACCCCTGATGTAGGGGCACAACTGGATTAATGATGTTATTCAGGTAGTATGGGCTTGTCACTGTACCATTCACAAAGTGTAGGGCAGTTCTGTACCGACTGGACAGACCTGCCCACACTGTAACACCGCCACCACCAAAAGCTCATCTGGTGACAACAGTGGCTGATGCATAGCGCTCTCCTTGACATCTCCAACATCGTTGGCGGCCATTTTTTCTGCTCAACGTGAATCGACTTTCATCAGAGAACAGCACTGAGGCCCACTGGTCCCTCGTCCAACGTAAATGCTCCCTGGCCCATGCAAGACGATGACGCCTGTGCCTGGTGGTGTGGTCAGGTACCCTTGCAGGTCGTCTAGCACGCAGACCACACTGATGTAAACGGTTTCAAATGGTCTGACGTGACACTTGGGTGCCTCTCATCTCCCTTAAGCGTGCCTGGAGTTGAGTGGCATTCATCATCCGGTTTCTCAGGGCATTGTTCACAATGTAGCGGTCATCAGCATGGGATGTGGCCAAAGGACGTCCATTTCTACGCCTTTCTGTGACTCTTCCAGTCTCTCGGTATCTCTGTTGCTACCTGCTGATGACACTCTAAGCTCAGTGGCCACTTCCGTCTGGAAACGTCCTGTTTGAAGCATCACAATGGCAAGGTACTGTTGATCCATTGTTTGGTGTCGTCTTGGTCTCATGATGTCAAAATGTGAACAGCATGATGAGGATGACTGTTTAAACACCAGCTCTAATTGAACTAGGACATTTATTAGTCGATTTGAGGATCAGACACCTGTTGTGAATTTTGCCGTTAAGCTAACCCTAACCCTAACCCTAAAACAGCAAGTTGTGCAAAAAGTCCTGAAACATTTAACAGTTGGACATGTGCATTCAAAAGCTCAGGGAAGGTCACATTAAGTTCACCTGTAAAGGTTTGAATGCATTTTTAGGCCCTAACTTTTTTGTGAATACTTTTTACTTAACATCTTTCATCATCTTAACATATCTGCATGTAAACTTTCTCAGCAGCCAATGTAGTTTGGGCGTGTTTGCTCCCTCTTCTGGAGTTGATGGACATGCGGGTGTGTCCATTTAGCCACTCCCACTTCATCCTAAAACTGCTCCACTGGGGAGCGTCGCATGATCTCCGCTTGATCTCGTCTCCTCAGTTCAAAAATCAATCTACACACACTTTTTAATTTTTTTTTCAATAGACCAAGTAAAACGAAAGTTATGGCATATTATTTACATGTGCTTTGTCTGGGATACTGTTGCTGTGCGCAATTACCAGAAAGAAATAAGGAAAATGTGGGGAAAAATGTGTTTTTATATCATAAAAACAGCTGCACTCATTATTGGGCATCTACAACTTGCAAAAGGAAGTGCATAAAAGCCAAAAACACTCGGCAAAGCTCTCCTATTGGTCTAAACAGCTGTTCTTCAAAGGAAGAAGAGCGAAGAGGAGGCTATGACGGAGCATGTTATGATATTTAGTCTATTTTATGAGTGTAGTGGGTGCGTATAGTAGTTTGGTTCACGCGTAATGTCCCGAAACAATCACAGGACATTTGGACATGGAGCACTAACATTAGCCGCTGGCAGCTAAGAGATACTCCACAGCTGTCTGAAGACAACAGTAAGGTAAGAAAGCAATGATAGAGGGGAGAAGACAGGGATCGCACCCTGCGTCATGAGTGTTTGGGTAGTGTGTTGTTTAGTTGTTTTTCTGGTTATTCTTAGATAAAAACAAAGCAACTACTCATCTCTCCGGCGTTCAGCTGCTACGCTGCTAGCGTGGAGCAATAAGATAAGATAAGATAAGATAAGATAAGATAAGATAAGATAAGATAAGATAAGTTTTCATACAATTATAATTTTAATTTTTAATAAGTCAATGTCATTTTTTGCAGTAATATAATGGTTACACCATCAGCACATGCTGATAATTGTTTTGTCATTTTCAAATGTTAACTCAGAGAGGTTCTTTCTCAGTTGGTTTAAGAGAGGTTTGATGGCTGGTGCATAGAGCATCCCAGATAAGGGACACCCCTATCTAATTCCTCTCTGAACAGGGATTCGTCTGCTGAGTCCTCCTTCAACTTTCAGCAAAACAGTGGCTCTTGAATACAACAACTTAATCCATGAGGTGAAACTTTTCCCAAACCCAAAAGACTCAAGTGTTTTTCCTGATCTATAAAAAAGTCCCACATCTAAATTCTGAAACTTGTTTGGATCAATAATATTTCTGACTAGAAATAAGTTATCCATTGAAGTGCGGTCTGGAAGACAGTAAGTTTGACTAATATGAATAATGCTGTCCCTACATTCCTTGAGTCTATTTGAACGTGTTTTTGTAATTATTACGTAGTCTATGCATAGTAGTGAGACAGGTCTCTGGTTCTTCAGTTGGCCGATGTCTCCTTTTTTTGGTAATAGTTAAGACTGCCCTTGTACAGCTCAGTGCCAAATCCCAGGATCCAAACAGTTTTAAAAAACTACATAGAGGTCTCTTCCAATTAGTGCCCAAAATCTCTTGTAAAATTCAGCCGGAAGTCCATCAATCTCGGAAGATTTCCCACAGTTGAGCTGCTAAACCTTTTCAGCCATTTCTTCAAATGTAATTATAGAAACCAGTGGAGCAGACCCTGTGATGTTCAAGTGTGGCAGCCCATCAAGTATTTCAGCCGCACAGTTTGTGTTACAGTTGTCTTCACTAAACAGTTCACGATAGAATCTCATTGCTGTCCTTCTCATTTCAATCAATCAATCAATCAAATTTTATTTGTATAGCCCATATTCACAAATTGCCTCATAGGGCTTTAACAAGGAGTACAGGGTATGACATCCTCTGACCTACACCCTCAACAAGGGTGAGGAAAAATTGCCAAAAAAACCCCTTTTAACAGAGGAAAAAAAAAAAACGTAGAAACCTCCAGGAGACACTCATGTGAGGGATCCCACTCCCAGGGATGGACAGAAGTGCAATGGATGCCACGTGTACACAACACATTAACAACATGACTTATAATTATTAATTTATACAAGTAGAAAAATATAATATAATATAATATAATATAATATAATATAATATAATATAATAGTGGTAGTGGTGCGTTGAGTGCGGTGCTGAATCCAGGTCCTGCAGCTCCAGAGCATGTTCTACGATCAGCTGCCACCACAGTTGATGGTCCATAGAAGTGGCTGCACCTGGTACTGGAACAGTGGAGCACAAAGACTCCGGAGAAGAGGGTGAATTAGTGCATTAATAAGACACAGATATAATGATATGATGTAGATCAGGGGTGGGCAATTAATTTTTACAAGGGGCCACATGAGAAACCTGAATTGTGTCAGAGGGCCACACAGTAGCTGGGTGGTGTCACGTACATCGCAGCTCTCAGCCAAAGCCAGACAAAAACAGTCAAAGTCGGACAGGACATGTTA
>JAFBJQ010001473.1:0-37752 GCA_016785345.1 Trinectes maculatus
GGGTTAGTATGTCGAAAATGCCCCAAAATGGCCAAACCCGAAAAAGGGAAAGAAAATAGCCTGAAATCACCCCCCAGAATGATATTTTGTGGATTAGACGCCAGAAAACCTCATTTTCTCATCGGTCCAAAATCGGAAAAACACGTAAGGGGTTAGTATGTCAAAAATGCCCCAAAATGGCCAAACCCAAAAAGGGAAATAACGTGCCCAATTGGCAGAAAATAGCCTGAAATCACCCCCCAGAATGATATTTGTGGATTAGACGCCAGAAAACCTCATTTTCTCATCGGTCCAAAATCGCAAATACGCAAATGCCCAAAAACGGCCAACAATTTAAAGTGAAAATAACGCGCTAGAATGGTAGGAACTCATCCCCCAGAACGATATTTTGTTGATTAGAGGCCAGAAAACCTCATTTTGTCATGGGTCAAAAATCGAAAAAAAAAAAAAAACGTAAGGGGTTTGTATGTCGAAAATGCCCCAGAACGACCAATAATTAAAAGTGGAAATAACGCGCCCAATTGGCAGAAAATAGCCTGAAATCACCCCCTAGAATGATATTTTAATGATTAGAGGCCAGAAAACCTCATTTTATCATGGGTCAAAAATCGAAAGAAATCGTAAGGGGTTAGTATGTCGAAAATGCTCAAAAACGGCCAACGATGAAAAGTGAAAATAACGCGCCAGAATGGTAGGAAATAGCGCAAAATCATCCCCAAGAATGGTATTTTAATGATTAGAGGCCAGAATACTTCATTTTCTCATGAATCTCAAATCGAAAAAAAAACATAAGGGGTTAGTATTTCGAAAATGCCCAAAAACGGCAAACGATGAAAAGTGGAAAATAACGCGCCAGAATATTAGGAAATAGTGTGAAATCGCCCCTCAGAATGATATTTTAATGATTAGAGGCCAGAAAACTTCATTTTCTCATGGGTCAAAAATCGAAAAAAATCGAAAATGCCAAATTCCCACTATTTCCTACCATTCTGGCATGTTATTTCCACTTTTCATCGTTGGCCGTTTTTGGGCATTTTCGACATACTAACCCCTTAGGTTTTTTTTCGATTTTTGACCCATGACAAAATGAGGTTTTCTGGCCTCTTATCAACAAAATGTCATTCTGGGGGGTGATTTCACGCTATTTCACACCATTCTGGCGGGTTATTTCCTTTCTTTAAAAAAATTTATTTATTTATTTATTTTTTGGCGGGTTATTTCCAATTTTCATTGTTTGCCGTTTTTGGGCATTTTCGACATACTAAGCCCTTATGTTTCTTTTTGATTTTTGACCCATGACAAAATGAGGTTTTCTTTCCTCTAATCAACAAAATATCATTCTGGGGGATTATTTCATAATATTTCCTACCATTCTGGCGCATTATTTCCACTTTTCATCGTTTGCCGTATTTCCTTCCATTCTGGCGCGTTATTTCCACTTTTCATTGTTGGCCGTTTTTGGGCATTTTCGACATACTAACACCTTACGTTTTTTTTAGATTTTTGACCCATGACAAAATGAGGTTTTCTGGCCTCTAATAAAGAAAATGTCATTCTGGGGGGTGATTTCATGCTATTTCACACCATTCTGGCGGGTCATTTCCAATTTTCATCATTTGCCGTTTTTGGGCATTTCCGACATACTAACCCCTTATGTTTTTGTTTATCGATTTTTGACGAATGACAAAATGAAGTTTTCTGGCCTCTCATGATTAAAATATCATTCTGGGGGTTGATTTTACGATATTTCCTACCATTCTGGCGCGTTATTTCCACTTTTCATCGTTAGCCCTTTTTTGGCCTTACGTTTTTTACATTTTTTATAATGCAAAATCATCACAGTATATCAACTTCAACAATGTCATAAAAACACCATAGTGAATCCCTATGTGTGATCTGTAGCTTGTCTTCTTAGATCATTTTTGGCAAAGCTTTCTGTAGACTCAGAATTCACACAGCATGTTCTTCAGGAAATGCACTTTTCTAGTTAGATTTTGAATGAGCTAACTCAGATGCAGTGGTGAGATAGATGAACTGATGCACAAGTCGGGAGTGTTAAATAAAAAATGAAACAAAACCAACCTGTGGTTACAGTGTCAGTGCTGGCGTCACTTTCCTCCAGACCCTTCACGGCATTGACTGTCACCTGATATGTCTTTCCAGGGTTCATATTGGGCAGCAAAGCCTCAAACACACTGCCATCCACTGTCACTGTCATGGGGCTCCCTGTGAAGGTCAAAATATTGGTCAGTATGTGCTCTAAAAACAGCACATACTGTATGTAGATGGAAAGATGGATAGAACTGAATAGAACTGGAGAGAATTAAAAAGTGTATATACAGTGCAGAGGCATGTATGGAGTCGAATACACACTGTAGTAAAGTGGAATTAACATACATGTGCCATCCTCTTCTGATGTTACATTTTTTCTATCTCCTTGTTTACAAGAGAATTTCATCTGAATGCGACATCTTACCTCCTTCAAAGGGCACATAGTTGACACGGTAGTTATCTACAAGAGAGAGAGGCATGGACCAGTGAACAACAGCTGAAGAGTCAGTCACATCAGAGAAGTGAAGTCCTCTTGGTGGGCTCAGGCCTAGCAGAGTAAAGTGAGGAAATATAGAAAACACCTTTAACTCAATGAATCAACATTTGGCTTAAGTCAATATTTTGCAAAAGTTAATTTTCCATCAGAGACAGACATGGAGTTAAGCCTAAAGCAGAGGACTAAAGATGATTAGTGAGACAGGGTTCAGTTTTCTAATGGCAGGCTACACACAATCCTAAGACGGTTTAGTTCGTATAAATGTTGACGGTCTGCAGTGCTTTGCAAATACCTGTCTGAGCAACCCCAGTAATAGGCTGGGAGCGTTGGTCTAATGTGACACCATAAAGCTCGATTTCATACTCAGTGCCACTCATGAGCTCATGTAAAACCTTGGTGCGTTCGTCACCGCGGACACTGTATTCTTGAGGATGAGCTAATCTTTTGCTGTCTCTTATTTTGATCACAAATCTGTCAAACATGTCTTCATCAGCCGCCCATGACAGACGGAAGCTGTCAGCAGTGATGTCCGAGACAAACAGATGCTCCACCTCTGGTTCTGCCTCTGGTTAGACAAGGAAACACAACATTGCAGTAGGTTTGAGTTTTCCCAAAAACATTGATCAACTTTAGATACTGCTGGACTTATCATTTCGGTTTTGGACAAAGTCAGCAGTCAGACAAGAAAGGTTTCCAGGTAATAGATAGCATTACTGTACATCATAGCCTAAAGGACTTTAGGCATCCGTTAGTAAATAAGCAAATAAGTCAAAAACACAACATAGAGGTTGAGGAGGGGAGAGTTGGTTTGTAGGATTAATTAAGACAAGATGCTTGTTATATGGAACCGGTTCACATTCAATGAAATGTGGAGGATTTCAGAAATTTCTGCGACATCCCCATGCGTCTTCAATGTTCAGTGCAGTCAATGATAATGAAACAATCAGATTAGAAGTTATATTGACATGCAACTGATTTATCTGTGTTTTCCTTCTTTAAATCATTTATGTTGTTTGTATGCATCCACAATGTCGCCACAAAGACGCCTCTAGATGTAATATGATAGTACCAATCAAAATTACCAATCTGGAGGAAAACACATTTTAAAACATGACAACAAGCAAATATGCTTGCTCATATTTTGGAGGCAAGGAGAACCAAATGGGAGCTCCACATGTCTTCCCCTAGAAATGCTTGAAGTAAATGAATAGAGAGACCATTCTGGAAGAACTGTAAATTTGTGTTAGGGTTAGGTGACAGTACAGAGATGAAGTCTCAACATCCAGTTTATTTAAAATGTATTAATAATCAAGCCAATTTTATTTCATGTCATCTTAGTTGTCAAGTATCATGTTAAATTGTCTTTTAAAAAGGAGAAGTATACAATCACGAAACCAGCCAAGATGGTGAAACTTCATTTATATTATAGCACAGTACTTGCAGTAGTTGCTCTTTGTTTAAGGTAAGGGGCCTTGCAGTGCACTGTGAGTGGTACCTGTCACAGCCACTGTGGTCAGAGGTCGAGAGAGAAGCCCTGACTCTGACACCCCAGTCAGCCTGACCTCATATCCTATGCCGGTGATGAGGCCCCAGATGTCCAGGTGACTTTGGTTTCCTGGTACAGTGAACTCCTGAGGCTCCAGTAGCCAGCCAGAGTCTGTCACCACTATGTCAAAATGGCTGAAGCCCTTACTAGAAGGGGGTAAATCTCGCTCTGGCAGCTGCTGCTTCACTTCCCATGACACACTGAAGCCGTATGGGGTTATGTTGGAAATGGTCAAGTTTTCCACTTTTGGCAAAGATGCTGACGGTGCGTGGGTTTCATTGTTTTGTGATGGGGAACAGATGTGGGAAAGAATCCATTAGGAGCATAATGCGTGCAATGGTTGCAAAAGCAAATTATAGAGTCTGTTCTTCCTGTGAGGTCTAATTTTTTTAGAGACAAAAAGCAGTAAAGGACACAAGTGTCAAATTTGGCACACAATTTGGCAACGTATTAACAGAAATCAAATCAGACATCTTGTGGTTATTTGTAGTACTGCTTTTTAACTTACTGTACAAGCTTTGGCCCTTAGACCACACTTTGCATGGTTGCTGTTTGTAAGAGCATGGAATACTCAATCAACCCGTTATCACACTAATGTACAGTATGTAATGTTTATGTAACGGTAGCTGACTGTGACTGCAGCCAATGCTGAGTTAAAATTAATGAAACGATAAAATAAATCATCATAAAGATATGGTTTCAATGACAATAACAAAAAATATAAGAAAATAAATTAGGCATGCTCATCAATGTCATATCTCCAGGTGGCCAATAAATCAAACTGGTGTTGATGATGATAGTCAAATTTGCATTTATCACATTTCAAGCCAAATCCGCTGTAATAAACCTTTTTGAAATATGGCAAAATACTGTAAAATACTTAAGAAAACTCAAACTGTTACACAATTTACTATTGGGAGCTTAAAACATGAGTAAAATACATAGTACCTGTGATGGCGTGGGCCAGCACAGAGGGAGTTTGGCGCCCATGAGATATACCATAAAGTTCAATGTCATAGCCTGTGGCATCCATCAAGTTAGAGACTATTAAGTTACGGATGCCACCAGGCAGCCTGTACTCCAGCGTATCGGACTGCTGCTGAGAGTCACTGACACGGATAACAAAGCCATCAAAGTGGCCTGACACAGTGCTCCAGGACAAGCTGAGATTATGTGGGCTCACAGATGAAGCAGCTACGGGCCCCAACTTTGGGACTTCCTCTGAATGAAAAACAGAAAACGGCTTTTCAGTTGATCACATTGTGCTGAAAGGTAGAATGCGTTTTGGTACGTGCTGTGTCAAGAAATGCATGCGATACCTGTTGAGGCCACAGCAAAAAGAGGCGGCGTGTTTTGGCCACCAGTGCTGGCGTAGAGCTTTATGTTGTAGCTCGTGTTTGCTTTAAGCCCAGCCATGACTGTGGAGCGCACATCCCCTGGCAGAGCGCGCCCCATTGCCTGCGAGGGCAAAGCAGACTCTCTGACTTCTACAATAAAATTATGAAAAGCCTTCTCTGCTGTCCGCCACGACAGAGAGAATCTGTCTGAGGTAACGTTAGAAACAACTAGCCTGGACAAATCAGGCTCTTGAGCTACAAGGGAGAGAAAAATATAGCATATAATCATTTACTGCAATAGATAGCATGTATTAGTCTCTGTATTGTACTTGTCTAGTGTATAGATGCAGACTGAAGGTCAACTTCGCAATGCAGGTTATTGGGGTTATGTATATATGCATTTATATAAAACCAATATAAATACAATCCTGAAACAAAATACCTGTTGATGCAACAATACTGACGGCACTTGATCGGGATCCCTTGTATGTCCCATAGAGGTAGGCTATATAATCAGTGCTGGGCCTGAGCCCTGTTATATCATGGGACTTGACATTATGGGATATGTTATATTCCTTTGGCTCCATCAGCCAATCAGAATCAATAATCTCCAGGATAAAACCATCAAACTCTCCTTCAGTGGCATTCCAGAGGACTGTAAAGCTCTCTGACGTTAAGTTTGAGATATATAGTTTGCCAACCACTGGCTGATTCACTGAAGAAAGAAACCATCATTAGCTTCTCATCAAAAACAACTGAAGAACAACAAATATGTCTAAATTATACAGAAATTACGGGACCTGAAGCTGATTTGGTTTGATTTATCATGTGAAAATATGTATAGCGTTACAGGTCACTCACCACAACCAGCTTGCAATTCCGAAATGGTCTGAGTAATAAATACATGCACAGGTTTGTATTAATCATATAAAAAGTCCACTACCATTATCATCTTAGCTGTTTTGAAAACAGTTAAACCTATTTGGTTTCTTAAGATGTGCACTAATAACATGGCAACACATCAAATGCCAAATGACACCCAAAGCCTCTGTGGAAAATAGCTGGAGAATAAAAAAAGTAAAAAAAAGTGTTGACTTAAATGTGAGAATATGGTTAAGAAATAAAATATAAAGATTCATGCAAATAGAGCAAGAGCAAGAAAAGAGTATACTCAGTTACATGCAAGACTGTTTTAGAAATGTTAGGCATCATTCAGATGTAAACCAAAATGGTGTTACTGATGACCACAGATTAATTATTAGCATTTTACCTTGATAAGGAAAAGGAGTTTTAATCATTTGCCACCTAATAGTGCAAAAGGAAATAAGGATATCAACTTTAGAGGACTCAACAGAATCGAAAAAAAATAACTACTCTACATTAATGTCATTCACACAAACTAACAGAACTCAAATGCCACTGAAACTCACACATACTGTGAGCACTAACTGTACACATCCATGGGCAAATGATCCTTCAAGGTTAATCAATTACACACTGAATGAGGGTTGATGGGATGAAATGAGATGGTCACGCTGTCTCTGTGTAACAGGCAGTGGAGGGTGTCAGTTATTGCTTTGCTTTTGCAATCATTGACGGCACATCAGCATCAGAACTGATCACGATGCAGGGGATGGCAGAGGGTAAGGGGGGGCTTCATGCACGCTGCTAACTGGGTTGAAGGCAGCAGTCCGGGGTAAGAATCAACAGTCGAGGGGCGTTGCTTGGCTCGGTGATGAGACACTGGCGCCCATCACTCTGCCCTCTCTCAGCTAGACAGAAACAGTGGCTGGAGGGTAAAGAATGGTTCATGGCTGGTTAGGATGAGAGAGTAGATACAGGTCACTGTCGCTGTCGCGTCGGACAGTGATGACAAATCACAAATCAGGTTATTGTGTTGTTCTGGTTTCATGCAGCGAGGCACCAACACTCCACTGTGAGTGGGGTCTGTGTATGATTCACAGAGACTAAGAGAAATTAAAAGATGGTTAAAATCAGTGGAAAGAAAGAAAGTCAAAGAGTTTAGTGGACAAAACTCTGCAACACTGGACGTTGCAGGTACCTGTGGTGGCTTCAGTGTACACGGGTTCAAGGAAGGAGCCCTGATACATCCCATAGAGGCCAACCATGTAGCTGGTGTTGGGATTCAGTCCGGAGATTCCCAGACTGAAAGCGTCTCCAGACAGTGTGAGGTTCTGGCTCTCTGCGAAATTCTCCAAGTTTGTTACCTCAATGACAAAGCTGTCAAATTCCCCACGTGTGGGGCTCCAGGACGCAGTGAAGCCGTCCCATGTAATGTCAGAGATGGTGAGGTTCACCACCCTGGGATCCAGCTCCTCTGCTGGACAAAAAGATCAAGAGTAAGGTCACTTGAATGGCAGGATGGATTGTAAAAAAATATATATATTATTTATTTTGAAATAAAAATTGAGCTATTACAGAATAAAACTAAAAATAATTTACATGAAAATTTGAAGATATTTTAAGCCATAATATTTTTTTTCAAAAGTTCACATTCAATTATCTAATCTTAAAATTATTTTTATTTAAATTATAACATGAAACCTAAATTATTACAATTTTACTGTAAATTTGATCTAATATTAGTGTTTAAATCTTAAAATGTTACAAACTTTTGTAGCTTTAATTAATCAGAACTTTCATTTTAACATCTTGAATTTTAATCTTGTTTCTTTGACATATAAAAATAAATTAAAATTAAAATATATGACTTGTTATAATGAAAATCAACCCTATTGTTCTTAAAAAATACACTTAAAAATATGACTCTTTTTGACTCTTGACTCTAAAAACATGACATTTACATGCCTTTTTTACATTAAAGTATAGACTTAGACCATTATTCCTGAGATATTGTCAATGGTATGACTTTAATCTCAAAATCTCTTGCACTCCAACACTCCATTGAAAATACAAGTCCAAGGGAGAAAAAAAGAGAAAATTTGGGTTGAAAGAAGATAAACTTCAATCATATTTAGAAAATTAAATTACAGCCATCCTTAAATATTTAGAGCATAACATTAGGTTGTGATGGATGCCTATAAAAAGAAATATTTATTTTATATACCTGTAGTAGCAAAAACTTTGAGAGGCACAGATCTCTTCCCCTCCACCAGCCCTTGCAATGTAATATCATAGTTTGTCGAGGGGGACAAACCCTCTATTTCAGCCTTCCTCACACTTCCTGGAAATGAGGTCACATGAGCCTGTGTCACCTCTGATGGAGAACTGAGCTCCACCAAAAAGTTATCGAACGCCTCGTCGGGCGCTGACCAAGCCAAGCTTACTGTGGTGGAGGAGAGATCTGTGACTGTGAGGTTCCCCAGGATATCCAGGTTTGGGCTTTCACCCTCAGCCCCAGACTTCATCACAGCAGTATCCTCAGTGTTTAGAGGACGAAAGGCGTGTGGGGTTAAAACTGTGTCATTATCCAGAGCAGACTGTGGGGTTGTTGTGGCATCTTTGATGCTCAGAGTAAGTACATCTGGAGAGGTAGGCTTGAGTGCTACAGTGAATAAAAGCAGGTTAAAGTGTAAACGTATTACTGGCTCTGCTGATGGGCAAAAAAGAACCTGCAAAGAAAAACTGGGTTAATTTTTTTTTTAAATGACAGCTGTCAAATGAAATAATTCCACACAAAGATCTGTCTTTGAACTAACGCATCCTCCTGTAAAGGTTTTCGTCGTTTTCATTTGCATCAAAAGTGGATTTTCATCATCAAGCGACAGCTAAAACCATTAACAGCACCTGGGGTCAGTGCTGTTAATGTTTGAAGGTTCTGAGTAGTCCACCGCAGGGGAAATACACAGTTGTCTTCAAATGGATAAAAAAAAGCCATGCGCAGCCATTTTGCTCCTTCTGACCTAAAGGAGGACTCTTGAGTTATTTGACATGCGAGTGGATGATGAGTGGTAGAGAATGACTGACACAAAGAATGACCAAGATGGGATTAGTCGTTCGAGGCTCCCATAGAGCATAATGGTTGCATTTACACGTTCAAATGCAGGAAGTGAACAAGACAGCCACTGCACCATGACCTACAGTGACCTACTGTAACGTTTGGTTGCAGAAAGGTCGCAGATGGGATGTGGCAACCAAATCACCTCTTTTAACATGACCCATCATATTTTGTCATGCTAAAGGATATGTAGGTGATTGCTACAAAAACATATGACTGGAAAGCCTGATGAGTAAAATAGCAGCATGCAGCTTATGTCACTCTTCAAACTTTGTGACACTGAATATTCCGTTGAAAGGAGAAAGTGTTGAACCCGGGGACAAAGTGCCTCGGTCTAGAAGAGAAGCTTATACCTGTGACTGCAACAGCTTCAAGTAGTGCCGATCTCTGGCTACTTCTTATCCCATAAAGCTTTATCTGATACTCTGTCGATGCCTTCAGGCCTTCGATTCTAGAGCCAGTGGCATCTCCAGGAAGCTGGACCTCTCTCACATCCCACAATCGAGCGTCTTTATATTCTACTGCAAATCTATCATACAGGCCGTCAGCCTGTAGTCTCCATGAAAGGTCAAATCCATCGGACGTGATGCCTGAAACAGTCAGCCATCCAAGCTCATCCTCAGGTTCCATCCCAGAGAACTGGGACTCAGAGGTGTCTAAATTCACAAAGCTAATGACATTGACATCCTCCGAACCTGTAGGAGTCGTTGGCTCAGGGTCGTCTGAGTCAGCTAAATAAAATGTGAAAGAGGCTACAAGAAAAACAAAGATGCACAAATCAAGCAAGCATCATTCAGATATCATATCTCCATATTAAAAAAAAAAGTTTTAATCCTGAAGATTTTACTTCCTCTCCTTGGAACAGCCTACTGTGGCTGTTCCTTATTGTTACACAACCCCCTTGCAAAATTTAAAACTGACAGATTAAAAAAAAAATTAAAACAAATCGTGTTTTGTTTTGTGGAAAATCTGAATTAATTTAACTAATCTAACTAACCAATGGCGGATTACATCTATTTCCTATATAAAATACCTGTGCTTTTATGACCTTAAACTGACTATAGACTAGAGTTATAGACTGACTTTAGGCATAAAAAACATAAAAATAAGTTGTGTGATAAATGCGGTATGCTGTCATAAACCTTAAGGAATTTATGATGACAAACACAGACAATTGGTGATCCCCAACCTAAACATAACAGCTGTAATAAAAAAGGAAACATCACTTTCACCAATATTAAAAAAAAACTTTTAAAGCCCTCTGTTAGGGACATAGAAACATGATTTAAAGGTATATGCTGTCATTTGCTCTCAGATCAAACTGTGGCATTTGCATGTACCCACCTGTACTTGCAGCCAGGATGACAGGTGTGCTCCTCTTGTGTCCCCTCTCTGCAGTCAAAGTGAACGTGTAGATCATTCCAGGAGACAGGTCGGATAAGACATAGCTCGTCGCGGTGGCTGGGATCTCCACTTCCTCAAACTGGCCATCTCCTGAGGCGTGAACCAGTCTGTAGCCACTGACCTTGGCCAGAGGTTTCTGCCACTCGAGAGTGAGGGAGGTCTCTGTGGACTCAGTTTCCTTCAAGTCTCTGGGAGGATCAATGTCTGAAAGAGGTAAATATGGAAAATATGCATGATGTATGTATTTCCCCGTGTGATGGGTCGATTTCATTTAGGACTTTGCTTGTATTGTATGCTAAAACAAACTCATAAATCAGTTTCCCCCACATCTCGTCACCCGAGTTGGACATCTGTGTGTTTATGAAGGTGTATGAGGTAGGAGTGTTTGGACAGCTGCTTGGCACCATCTCTCACCAGTTTCTGCATTTGTAGTTGCAGGGAGGCTCTCTTGCTCATTCTTCACCGCAGTCACCCCAATCCCATACTCCGTCCCTGGATTTAGCCCTGTCACATACAGACGCAAAGAGAGAAAAATGGAGCTCGCTGCGGCATGACCGTTTCAAACATGGAGGTTCTGTGGAGTAGTGCTTAATGAAGGTCATCAATTTATGGCTTACCGGTGATCGTAACTTTTGTGGCGTCCCCCGTTCCTCGTGGAAACACCTCCTCGCCATGTGTTGCTCCAGAGATGGGGCTGTATTTTACCTGATAGCTGCTAACATCAGCCTGACTATTCGTCCACTCCAGAGTGATGCTGGTGTCTGTCTGGGACACAGCCTGCAGGTTTCTGGGGGCATCCAGGGCTAAAATGAAAACATTTCACAATCAAGGTTTCTGCAAGCACAACTCAACTATGCATTTGTTAGGTCATATTTTCAACGACAGTGTTTAGTTGTGTTGTACTGAGTATATTAAAATATACTCAGTACAATGATTTAGTTACCTGAGTTTATGAATAACTAACTTGTCACTAATATGTTTAGAATAGTGTTAAGATAACGATTGAGCTCTCGTCCACAATGGAATAAGATATAGAATGAACATAATTATTTGACTGTTACCTTAGGCCTACCTGTAGTAAATGTGGTGGCGACAGGGTCACTGGTGATGTTACCCCTCCTGGAGGTGAGCGATACAGTGTACTCAGTGTCCGGCCTCAGACCATCAATGCTGTACTGCTTGTCTGGGGGTGAAACCACTGCACTGCTTTTATCCGAGGGGTCTGAGGTGGCCCCGTAAATCATGGTGACCCTGTCGATGGGAGCAACCGGCTGAGACCAGCTCACCAGTGCAGAGGAGTCCGTTACATCCTTCACCTCAACCTGCTGGGGGCCGTCAATCTCTGGAGAGGGTGTGCATGTAAGGGTGGCGAGTGGTAATCAAGTGAAAATTTGAAATTATGTTCCCTCCACCATTCATTAGACGGTGATCACGTTACTGACACTGAATTCCTGTAAATATAGTTTACAGAAACCCATTGTAAAACTTGCAGACAAAACAATATGCAACAATCAGATGAAAGGGTGACGTGTATGTTCTGCTTTGGTCTGGATGCAGAAGAGGAACATAAACCTGTATGATTGAGTTCAAACTTTTGCGAGTTTAATATGACTCAGGCTGCCATGTGTGAGCAGTGAAATGACATGTACCCTTATTAGGCTGATCAAAGACCAGATGTGCCACCACATCCTGGACCATCTGCGTGATGTGCATGAAGAGAGGCCCAGCAGAAGGCCATTGCATATCAAAGACTTATCTCTGTTGGAATAATTCAGCCTCCAGTACAGGAAGCCTTTAAAGTTATTAGCTAACTGGCTTGTACACATCTGGGTCTAGATAGTTGCCACTCCAGGACACATTAGCAGGCTTTTTTTCCCTCATGTATGCTTGTGCAAAATTCAACTTGACTTTCTCTTAAGACAAAGATCTGTTAACACAAGAAAGTCACGAATCGCGAAATATAACGTGGCTCCCTTTGACACTGCCATTGTGCTTACAATTTGACAAATCTCCCATGTTTACATCTTTTCGCTATGTTCTGGAGCTGTGCTGAAAAGATCTCTGGGAGTTCAAGGTTTAGTATTACGTCCATCATTCACTGCCGGGAGCTGTGTCTCATTACAGCTTATACAAATAGATGACATCAGACATGAAATGGTGCGATACCCTGGGAGTCGTTCAGCACAGACTTGTAAAGTAAATGGCTTTTCCATGCTTAAAGGGGACTGTTTGACCTGCCGTGCCAAACTGCATAAGGAACTTTTACAGTCAAATGCGTGGCGCAACACTGGAGTAAAAGTTTCAACGAATGGAGGACGAGAGCTAAATATAAGATTTAGTGAGAGAACCATGACATGGTCACACTAGGCTGAAATTCAATTTGTTTGAGTTATTACTCTTTACATAGAATCTGTTCGACGCAGAGAGCCAGCAGGGATTTCCTGTTGTAACTCTTCATTATAGAATTCCACACTGTGACCGTATTGCATTTTTTGATGGCGTTCATATGAGGTGGAGGTTATTTGTTTTTGTTTTTTCAGGCTGAAACTCACTGGTAGTGACTCTTTTGGATGTCTGGGGTCCTCTTGTATTGTTCTTAATGATGCTGATAGAGACTTCATATTCCTGACCTTGCCCAAGGCCTGACTGAACAAACTTGTTTTGAGAGGATGGGAGGGTGCTCACAACTTTTCCATTTTCTTCTTTCTGCACAGACACATACAATACATAAAGTAATAAAGAGAAACACGCTGCAACCACAAAAAATCTGAACACTACATTTGCTGACCATAATTATCTAGCAACAGGCAGTTTACACTAATCCAACATCCAACAACATCCTTTGAACATACAGTATGCATGTGTGGTATAACCAAAACATCACCATCCTGACAGACACGGATCATCATCACTAGATTGAGGAAGTCACAAATGTAGAGTAAAATACATTTTTAAATTGGCAAAATATCTGTAGAGGTTGCAAAAAAGTTTTAAAGATTAAAAAGAGATTTACCCACAGTTCCATGACTGCGCCCTAAGGGTCACCATATGTCAAAGCAATTTTAATGGTTAGCACTGAAAGAAATCTATGTTCTGCTGACACGTCCAATAAGCTGGCATAACTTGTCACTTTGAAATTCTTCCCATGCCAGTGTATAAAATTGCATGCTTCCAAATGTGATGTGCACACTGACCGTGTTGCGGAAATAGATTTCCCAGCCATCAAAGGGGATGTCCAGCTGGTCCCACATTACTTCTACTGAGGTCTCTCTCACTGATTTGAATACTACACCCTCAGGCTGTGGGAGAGCTGGATGGATTGAAACAGAAATCGTATTTATAGCATGTTCTAGGTCTTTTATCCATAGGTATTCCCAGTAAGCAGGACTGTATGGTACCTGTGGCCACCCTCGCGCTGACAGGGATACTCCTCTTGTTGCTTAACACGGCATAAACATTGATCAGATACTCAATGCCAGGTTCAAGCTCCTTGACAGTGGTAGAACTTTTGTCCCCAGACACGGTGATCTCCTGGAGAAGACCTCCAGGCCTGGTGGGTACGTACGTCACAAGGTATTCTGTCACCAACATCTCATTGCGCCAGGACAGGTCCACTGTGTCAGTGGTGACCTCGCCGACAGTAAGGTCCTTCGGAGGAGACACTGGGGGAAAAAAAAACATTTAATGAGGGTTTGTCATAACCTCAATCAGCTAATGCAAACTCCAGAACTGCATCTGGCTGTGGTTTAAAGAAAAAGGAGAAAAGGGCAGATGCAGCAACATGCACTAAGAAACCCTCTTTTTAAATTCACTAAAATAGTTTCTCAGGATGGCTGGTGAGGGAATTTTTAGGATAGAAGGAAATGACATCATTCTGAATTTGCCGAATAGCTGGGAAGTGGAAACTGTGGGAGACTTGTGAGCGGCCTTTTCTTTTGGCACCAAACCGAACAAAGCATCTCACCTTCAGAGCAGTCTTCTCCGATGTATCCCTCATCGCAGACGCACTGACCATTCACACAGCGGCCTTTGTCCTGGCAGTTGTTGCGGCAGCTCAGCTCTGCACAGCTCTCTCCTTCATATCCACTCTCACATGTGCACCTCCCACTGATGCAGCGCCCCCTGTTGTTACAGTTATCTGGACAGGAGAACACAGAGCAGTCGTCTCCCGAGTAGCCCTCCTGACATATGCACTTGCCATCTACACAGTGACCTCTGGCCAGGCAGTCGTTGAGACAAGCCTTCTGACTGCAGTCCTCCCCAGTGAGGCCTTCATCACAAACACACTGCCCATCGATGCAGCGGCCGCGGTTCTGGCAGTTGTTAGGGCAGCTCAGTTCGCCACAGTCCTCGCCAGTGAAGCCTGCATGACATATGCATCGCCCGTTAATGCACTCGCCACGGCCGTAGCAGTTTGAAGGGCAGGTCCTGATGCTGCAGTCCTCCCCAGCGTATCCTTCCTCACACACACACTGGCCGTTGACACAGCGCCCTCTGTGCAGGCAGTTGCTGGGACAGGAAAGGTCAGCGCAATCATCTCCTTGGAAACCAACATCACACGCACACTGTCCATTAATGCACTGGCCTCTGTTGTTGCAATTGTTCAAACATGCTAACTGGCTGCAGTCTTCGCCTTGATAACCCGTGTCGCAGATACACATCCCGTTGAAACATGTACCTCTGCCATTGCAGTCATTGAGGCAGGTGAGCTGAGAGCAGTCCTTTCCACTGTAACCGGCAGTGCAGACACACTGGCCATCAATGCAGAAACCATTACCCTGGCAGTTGTTTGGACAGGTGCGATCCTTACAGTCTTCCCCAGTGTACCCTTCGTCACAGAAGCAGGTGCCGTTCACACAGCGCCCACGATCGTAGCAGTCTTTGGGACAAATGAGCTCGGAGCAGTCGAAGCCAGTCCAGGGTTCCTTGCACACACAGTCCCCATCATCACAGCGTCCACGGCCTTGGCAGTTGTTGAGGCACTCGGTCTGAGAGCAATCTTCACCAAAGAAACCATCCGCACAGACACAGATGCCACCAACACATCGGCCATGAGCTCCACAGTCCACAGAGCAAACCTCGAGCTCGCAGTCCTCTCCAGAGAAGCCCTCGAAGCACTCACATGTTCCGTCCACGCAGCGGCCCCGGTCCTGACAGTTACTGGGACACAAAGGCTCAGTGCAGTTGGGACCCTTCCAGCCAGGATCACATACACAGCCACAGGTGTCAGCACTGTAGTTTCCATGGCCATTGCAGTAAGGCTTTGTTCCTATCTCACCTTTAATAAAAACAGTAGTGAATTATTTTTCCTGAAATACAATCAGCTCAGTCAGAATTTCTGCAAAAGTAATAGATTAACATTTTAGGAAAACTAGCTAGCTAGCTTGATAAGAGTTATGTGCATGCTAAATAGTTGTGCAAATAGGCAAGTTTCAAGTCAAAAATTGTTTATTTACACTTCAGAAGAAAACAAAAAAGTTTATTTCCCCCAAATTTTAAACTACTCCTTTAAACATCAACCATTCAGACATGGCCCAAGGCTTATTTTGGCAACTGCTAAAGAAGAATTCTTACGTTTATTGATATTACAGCGACTTAATGTGATGCTTTAGGAGTCCAAAAAGGCACCAATCACTGAAGCAGTCGAAAGCTGAACGATAAAATTTGATTTCCCAAGTTCCACAACTGATGGATGAAACAGATGTGCTTCATACTGAAGGAGACTCGTGGGTATTCTTAATGGATCACTTTTCAGAGAAATAATGGATTATTTAACTGTACTATAATAAGTATAACTGACAACCAAATAATTCCCACCTGTAACCTGTGCACTGCAGCAGGCCCTGTCAGCACTGCACTGATCTCTCAGAGCTGATACTTCCCCCTCAAGCATCTCCAGCCTGTTCATCAGATCCTTCAGGCCCGGCATCTCATCAGTACAGCCACAGGCCTGGCGAGGTATATTGATCCGGTGGGTGAACACAATCTGGTTCTCCCCATCAAGGGTGTGCTCAGTGATGGGATGGCCCAAAGAGACTGGTGCATCTTTTGGATGGAGCGGTGTGCTCTCTGGTGCGTCCAAGTCCACTGAGCACAGGGAACTGGCAGGAACATTGATGTTATAGACATGGTTGAAAACCACAGGGCGATCCGCAGTGGGGAGGGTGACGTTATGTTCTTCGGGGGATGCCAGAGTCTGTCGCCGATGACGCAGGATTTTCTTCACAAGCCCAGCGGTTGATAAACTGAGCAAAGCAGTCAGGAGGACGAAGCCCAGCAGGCTTTTTGTACCCATAGCAGGTTCAGGTATGATGATTAAGTCAAATGAATATCAGTTCGAATCCCTGACTAACAGCTGATCCTGGTTAATGGTGAAGCTTCTGAAAAACAGACAGAAAACAGAGAGTCAGACAATGTCTGTGCTAAATATGTGTTAAACACACATGAGGTCAAAAGATTGAAAATAATTTGCACCCAAAATTGACCAGATCCATTCTGGATAACAGAGAGGACAGTTGGTTGAACTCTTCACTCATGTTACACGCATGCACTGATCTGACGTTCAGTTACAGTGTAAAGTGTATGTGACAAACGATCAAACTTAAACACACACCACAAGGTATATACGACTATTTCCTTCCAACAAGACATTAAACCTAGTGTTAGAGGTGAAACTGTGTAACACAAGATCCAGCTTTTTCCAACAAATACACCCTGATAAGCTTATTGTTGCAATTATTTTATAAATGTTTTAAAAAAAATCTCTTAAGACTTGTGGCATTAAACAGGAAGTCGTGTTGGCACTTCAGCTTCTTTTATAGCCCTGCTTTACCTATTAATGGGCAAAGACTCTCCTCAATTCATACTTATAATGGGGTAAAAATAATGTTAAAAGCAAAAAATAAAAGCGTACACACCACTACTTCTTGCCTAAGGATTACTCAGATGACTTCATCAGCTGGACATGAAGTAAAACTATAATTTGTGGGAGACAAATGACAAGCTTCATCCTTAGCGTGGGAAAGCCTTCCTGGATTACTCTGCTGACTTTCCAAAGGATCTGCGTGAGCAGAGGACAGTGAAAGTCACTACAAAGGACCACAGTCACTGCACCGTCTGACTGACAGTACTAGTGGAAACGTTGGAAAAAAAAAAATTTTCATATAAAAAAACGATACTCTAATCAACAATTATTTTAAACAGAATTAACAATCTGTAAGTAAGTAGTAGGGACTGCATCCCTGCCAGTGATGGATTTATGGAGTTGGTCCAGATTTTTTGCTCAATGACGGCGTTCGCACATGTAAAGCAAAGAAAAATGACTTTCACAGGGGATGCAGCTACACTGTCGATATGAAAAGGCATATGGTGCACTTTGAATTCTCATGTCGTCTGGAAAATATTAATCCAGACAATGCTGACTCTCAGCTGTCAGGTATCAAAAAATTGATGCTCAGCAAAAGGCTGAGTTGACTGGTTCTTGCATCTCAGCATAGCCATGACTGCACTGATTTATTATTTACCCCACCCTCCCACTTTTCTTCATTTATTAGATGGACATACTTACGGATACGGAAATCAAAACAGATCATAAACAACACTTCAATGACCATTTCAAGCCAAGAACAGCGACCAAAATAAAGATACAAAAATACCAGTTTGAGATGCAAAGAACCCAACATACAACAATCGAAAATCTGTAAAAGGCAACAAGTCACACACTCACGTATATCAACAGCCTAGACAATGCAACATTTAAACTTTCATCCACTTCATATAGAAATAATTTTCTATATGTTAAGTAGTAGCACCAGCAGTGGTATCAGTACTCAGACAGGGTGTCTCAGGATTATCTGACACAGCGAAATCCTGAATAATGAGAAGGATGAATTTCATAATAAGAAATATCTAGGATTTATATTTAGGGAAAACCACCATATTAGAATAAAAAAAAGGAATCAGACTATGTCTCTTTGAAAATCTGGTGGTGTTATGCAGATCAGAGATCATGGTTAATGGATATTGTCTTTATGTCCTCCTTGTGTCCTTATGTTGTCCTTATTTCTTTATTTTTCACACATCACATTTCAATGACAAGCTACAGTATACATCCCCTATGTCAAACTGATGAGTATGAGAGATCGTGTCCATTTTTCTCACCGCAGTGCTTTTAAATGAGGTCGAGATGCAAGTACAAAGCAGACCCCTCTCGTCCAATGTTCCCTCTAAGCTGCGCGCTTGCGCAATCGCGCACTGCTTGCACTTTCTCAGCGCACAAGAAAATCTATGCCGCGCATAAAATAAAATTCAACATAAACGTATTAATTAATATCTAATATTAGACCTAATCTAATCTAATTAATTAGACCAGTAATATTGTTTTCCGTACCATTTTGCAACGTAACTCAGTGAGTGACAGGTGTCCACCCAATGATACGATACAGTTCACTTACGCTAGGCAGCCAATCACAGCCTTGACAGTGCTTGTCTATCTGCCCTGCCCATACGTGCCGTGCAGGCTAGCTAGCTAACAACAACCCTTACCATGGCGAAACAAACGGGCAGCGACACATCCACTCACCAAGCTAAAGTAAAAAAGAAATGCGGTTCTTTTAAGGTGGAATGGCTGTTGGAGAATGTGCAAATAACAACAAGCGGTGAAACTGGGTCCGTTTTTTTCTTTTCTTTTCTTTTCTCACATATAACATACTACACATCTCATGAACAAGATTGTTGTCTTTTTCATTTTAAGTGGCCAAAATCACTTATAGTAAAAGTAAACTAATGAAAATTGCTGCTGTAATTTGATTCTTTTAATAAGCCAAGTAACTCGCTATGATCCAAGGTTTTGAACAGGTGTAATACTGGTGTGTGGCCACAGCGTGCGCATCTAATGTTGCTCACAATGGTCCTCGGTGTGCTCAGGCAGCTTGTGTGTTTGCCCAGACACATGAACAATTAGAGGGAACATTGCTCTCGTCAGTCCTTTTTCTCTCTTTATTGTCCTGACCTCTGACCACAACTCTGACCTGACCTTTCTGTCTTCATGGGCCCCTGACCAGTGTCCCCTTCACCCCTTCGAGTAAGTAAAGAACGGTTATAAAACTAAGATAGTGTTTCACAGGTTTTCGCACATCTGGTCAGTGCCAAGATAAAGGCCGGTCATGGCTGGTGATGTGAATCTTAAAACTAGGTCTCGAAATGTGTTTTTGATTTACCTCTAGAAAACTTTACAACACACACACACACACACTGATAATTTACAGTCATGGTTGTAAAGTATGAATCCTTTAAAATCCTCAGCATGGCTCTGACTGTATTTTGAGTTAATATGCTCTTTATAGATTCAGTGAAGCTGTCTCTTTTTCTGGAACAGCCCTGATAGAAGGTTTCATTTCAAACTTTGATGGAAAATATGGGAGATCATAAGGCCTACAATTGTCTGTGAAGTACAGTTAATATATACTGTATATACTATATTCTACACTGACTTCATGATCAATTTTATGAATTGTCAATACTTCCTATATCTGGACAAGCAATTCCTTTGAGCCTGTAAGCTTCTGAGCCACCGTAATGTCACATTTACGTAACCTAAATGTCACATTTACTTTTATTTTACAGACGTAAAAGTCTCTATAGACAACTTGCATCCAAGTCAAATGTATTTCTAATACTTTTATCTGCAGCAGACAAATCATCTTTTTTTTTGGAAGAACTGACTTCAAAGCTTTTTAAGACTTTAAACAGCAGTTATTGTGTTTGGACGATAGTTTCATGGCCACTCAGTGATTATACCCAAATGCCAAAATACATCATCATCATCATCAAAGCAGACCTAAAGGTTGACTGAGGACATCTCTGTAGATTACTGGGACAAGAGAAGACAATCTGGTGCAAAAATTGAAATAAATATAACCTGTTCACTAAGCTATAATCCAGAATTGCTGTAGCTTTACTGCTCTTCCCCCGTGCTGGCACCAAGAAGGGAACTTTCCCGCGTGGAAAAGAGAAACTGGGAATGTTGGCCCCAGACTGACGACATCTGTTTTGCCTAGTCAAAAAAAAAAAAAAAAAAAAAACGCACTGAGATACTGGGTCTTGTGTCCAGACAACGTCTCAGTTACCTCCACCTTAAATGAAATAAAAGCATAGTTGCGTGCATTGGTCTTTCACCATCTGTACCATCATCCGGATGAAGGACTGTTACCGGTTATTGTTACCACATTCCATTCAGTGATTTAACACATCCACATTATGACAAGACCGGAAAGACAACGTGTCTGGACACAGTGCTGATGGGAAGCACCAGTGGTGACCAGTGTCAGGACTCTGGTCAGTGCGTCTGCTTGCTTTGTTCACCTGTTTTTATTTTCCATTGCTGGCAAAGTCTCATTGTCATAGCATCTGGACCAGCTGGAAAACATCTTAGAAAAAAATAATAATAATTGGAGTCGTGACTTAAACAATATCCCAACACTGCAACACCTCATTAACAGTTAGCAGGTTTCCCCTCTGCTGTGCATCAGCTATACTGAAACTTCCCTCTGGGAATAATAACCCTGCGCTTTACTGGGTCTGCATTTGAGCCTGAACAGATGCAGGCTTCGGTTTGGATTGACAGTATGGGCTCTCTCTCCAGTTTAAGATACAGTAATAAGACTGTAACATAAACATAACATAAACACCAAACAAAAAATGGTGGTTTATGTTTGTTGGTTTCATCCTAGACAGTGTGAGGGTTTGCAGCTTTTTTTTCACATTTTCTCACATTTTATGGACAAAAGAATTTATCCTATTTATCCTCTGAGATAATAATAATATACGAAGCATATATTTAGTGAAGTGTTTTGTATTGTAAAAATTGTAAAGGACTACATAACTTCTGACTTAAGAGGACAAATTGACTTCACTGAACAAATAACCCAGTTCAATGCCCTCACTAACCCTCAGTGTCACCATTTTTAGGCCGCACAACTACAACTCTGTTTCCCCACCGCCCTAGGAATTTGGGACACTGGGAAAAAGAAAAAAAAACGCATTTTACATAGAACGCGGAGGCGTGTGATGCTGAATTACGATCAACCCCTGGCTCTCTGTGTGGAGGTCACACAGAGGGAAAGAGTGGAGGACGAGCCCTCTGGGATCTCCGGCTACTACAGCAGCTGTCCTGCTGTCAGGGGTTTGCTAAGAGTCACACCTTTCATACTTATACTGCTGCACAGACACATCCCAGCACATCCTGCACAGAGCAGGCAGCACGGAAACCCGGACGGTATCTGCAGATGTGACATGATGTGCATTTCAGATAGAAGTTGAAGATAAATCTGCACATCAGGGAACCTGAGTGATTAGAATCATCTTCCGCTCAACCGTTCATTTCTGCAGCACTTCGGCTGGAAACTGTGACTCAACCAACCACACAAGGGATAAAGCAGAAGTTCAAACCGCTGTAACTTTGATTTCAATGAAACAGATCTAATGGACTGAACGGATGAGGTATTTTTCTTCCCTGCCCACGCTTGCAAATCCTGCAGCGTCACCCATTTCCCCAATCGTTTCATCCCTGCGCCGGAAAAATTACGCACAATGAAAACTTAACTGCATCGCTCGAGGTAACCTGATGAATCATCAGGCTGCAAAGTCTCACCAGACGGAGGGATACTAAATATTTTTTCCACCAAACGCACAAACACACAGATGGTTTTTGTGTGTTTTGGGGCGTTGATGCACACAACCTGACAAATCTGTCAGTCTTTTTTGGCATGAGGGGTTGCTGGCTGCTGGCTCTTCTTCTAAGGTTGTCAAAGGTGTGGATAACTCTTCCACATCTTCACTCCCTCAGCAGTCAGTCACCTTTGAATGCTACAACAGCTGCTATGTGTGTTGGACAGAGGAATAAGTTACATTATGCGCAAAGACTAAACTTTAAACTATAATCAACGGAAAAGCCAAAGCTGGTGTTGCATTATTAACCTGTGTTAAATAGAAATCATCTGCTGAAGTCACAGCTACTGTCATTTAATTATAAAGAGGATTTAACTTAAAGTGCATACACAATCAACAAGAAAGTCAAGAAGATTCGTCTTTTAATAGAAAATCCAAAGAAACATAGACATAGCTCAGTAAGCCATAAACGCATCATCCTACCTGTCTTGCAATCTTCTTTTTTTCCCCTCGTATGCTCCTGCAGCCAGGTTGAGGTCTTCCACTGAGTCTTCACACATGCAGTGAAGCCAGGAGAAAAAAAAAGAAAAAACAGTGGGTTGTGTCACTGCTCTGACTCGCAGCCTCTCCGGCAAGGTGGCAGCTCAGTCAGTCCTCCCTCAGCCAGCTCCTTATCCTCCCACAGCGTTCACAGCTCAGACTGGGCTTCACCTCCTTTACTGACAGAGAGAGAGAGGGGGGTAGAGAGAGAGAGAGAGAGGGTGTGTGAGGAGTGCTTAGGGCTGACCCCCATCACTTTAAACTCCAACCCTTACAAAGCCCTAATTCTCTTTCCCTCCCTTTACTGCAAATAATGGATGCAAAGCTCAGCTGCAGCCTTGAAGTGAGATGCTACTGTGACTGGGAGACGTGACAGAGTGAGCGGCGCTTGTGGTCATGAAGGAAAATTAGAGGGTCTAGATGGGAAGGAGAGGAAAAGCGGAGCCCTGACTGCAGAGTGACGTCTCCCTTCAGCCGTATTAACTTTGTAGTCATGATTTATGGGTTTCTCCTGCAAATATTCGCCACGATCTTTTACAATCCCTCAGATTGTGTGTCGGATTTCAGGAAATCCTCCTGCAGTCATTTCCACGCTTCACACTAATCCTTTGGCTCAGAAAGATTCATAGTGGGAAACTTTTCCCAGCTCTGTCACAGTG
This sequence comes from Trinectes maculatus, assembly GCA_016785345.1. Lineage (NCBI taxonomy): Eukaryota > Metazoa > Chordata > Actinopteri > Pleuronectiformes > Achiridae > Trinectes > Trinectes maculatus. The sequence goes on from JAFBJQ010001473.1 coordinate 23,681, forward strand.
ATGATGGGTCATATCACATTTTAAGTCCAAGCACTGTTCACAAAGAAATGTGTGGCACACTCTCTGATTAACCAGTCAATAATGTGTAAAATAAAAGAAGATATAAAGGAAGATAGGTAGCAATCCTCAGACAGTTATTTCCTCTGCAGTTTCATTTTCATATATTTAACAGCTGGGACGAGCAGGAAACAGATTAAAATAATAGCATGAGGCTGTGAGCGTATAGGTGATATCATATGACCCTGAACCTTAAGCCATGAGACTACTCAAAGCTCAGCTTCACAAGCAGGCTACATGCCACCACACAGACACACATATTGTATATTGTATAGTGAAATTTTTAAAAATATTGATGGATTAATCCAATAGTCTCTTTGATTGGTCAATTACTCATTTGAATCAATATTAATAATGCCAATAAAATAAACAGTTTAAAGTACTGATTCATTAATCCCAAGGTGTAACTTATAACTTGTCATTTTTTATAGTTTTTTTAATACCTCTTTGTGCGACCAATAGTTCACAGCGCAAAGGTATTAATTTTTCTATTGAATAACACAAACACAGTCAACGATTGGTTCATTTTTCAGCTTAAGACGTGTTTTTAAATTGTCATCAAAATAGACTAACCTCCAAAAAGCATCTGTATCAAAGTCATGGATTATAATGATGATTCCTGTCGTATAATAGCCTCACAATAAGACGAGGATGGAATCGGAAACAAAAGCACAAAGCCATCTTTAAGGTGCTGAAATACAAAACGGGAAGCAAATACATGTCTCATACAGAGACATAAATCTGTTACCATTCATCAAATCAGGTCCTCTGAGCCTCAGAAGCCCCCGGGGATCTGGTCTGGGGAATGGACCCTAAATAATGAAAAAATGTGTGAGGGATGAAGTAAATAGGTCAGACTGCGACCACTTTTTATTTAAGACTCCACATGTGGTTTACATTCACACTGCAGGTCGACCCACGTGCTTCAGAAACAAACCACTGAATGTTCTGCAAGATGTTGCCGCTGACATTGTAAACAACCGGCAGAGCAATGCAACAATACAATCTGAGATAAACTACGTCTGCTTACGCAACACCGACGCAAGATGTGACTCAGCAGGTGACCAGTGGGGGCAGTGTCAGAAACTAACCTCAGTTGCAGGTTTTTTGCACCATTCACAACAAAACACAACTCGCCAGACACATTCATGAGTAAATCTGACAAGCAGATGGCTCTGTGACAAGACTCAGACCAGACCCGAACCAAAGAGCGTTAAAAGAACGCAGGTGCTCTTGGGCTGGTGATTAAAGTAGCCGTTACAGAAACTGACTTTAAAATGGTCCTTATATTTAACTTCTAAGTAAGTTTTGATTTCCCATATGGCTTAAAAATATTCACTTGAACGTAGCTTTACATTCAACACAGTGAAATTAAATTCAAAGTTTAGGTTTTGGGGGAAAAAAAGTTACTTTTATTTATGTGGGTTAGCCACCTTTGTTAAAATTATTAACTGGAATAATATTAGCATTATCCTTCTTTGGGAGAGAAGACTGATTTTGGATTACAGTTTTGGAAAGCACAAGCTAGTTAAGAGGAAAACTAAAGTTTATGGCAAGCTGATTAATACATCATGACAATCATTTGTATAAATGCTTTACCCTTGGGCTTCAACAAAGAGATAAAAAAACATTTAAGAATTTATTTTGTTTATAAACCAAAATACATCTTCCCCAAGAACGTTCATTCTGTTTATGTAATAAAATAAGCCTCTGAAATAAATCTTACTTTCCTGTACACAGCCTAAATATTTATTGGTAGTCCACTCCTAGAAATTACTGCTGATTCAGCAAGTTCATACAGCCACACTGACGCGTTGCCTGTTCCAACACTTTATAATCTCAACAGACTAAAACAGACAAAGAGAAAAGTGTCTCCTGTCGGACCTGTGGACATGGCTGTAATCATGAAGCTTTATGGGTCATGGTTAGTTTAGGTTCAACTGTTTGGTCTGTAAATGCAACAGTTTTTTTTTTCAAACAAGTGCATGTACTACAAAAAAATAACAGACCGTTTTATTTATGTACATGCAAAATTTTGGCACTTTATATTAACAAAATACTGGGTGTATGTGCACAGCATATTACAACCTGGACAACTTGAAATACTAAATTGCAATCGGACAGACAGCGATTTAAATTTAGCTGTTGCTAAGACTCCATGTAGTTTGTTGTTCCATCTTGGCACAGACTATGTTGAAATATTTATGTGTCTACTTATGTAGTGTTTAATTATGCAGGTAGTACATTTTGTATATACAATTACTGTGTACTGAATGTACTGTTTGATCTTTTCCAGTTAAAGAGTTCAAACCTTAGGGAAAGAAACAACAAGGAGGAGATGAACTAACAATAAAGTTGCTGTGTCAGTGTCTTGGGTTGTAATTGTGAGTGTGCAGACCCTATTTTGATGCATAACTTTTTCTCTAAAATGCATCATTATCTTGGTATATTACATATGAAGATATCTCACCCACCTTGAACTTCTTGGTGGTCTTACTCACTAGTCCCCATGCAAAGTTTAGATTTGCAGTTCTGTTATACTGTATACTTTCTATTGCATAAATACTAATTTAACACACTCCAAAGGGACATTGAGTAAACGGTGGAGCCTAGTGCTGCAACAATCGCAGGTTGAAAAATAAAGAAAATAAAGGATTTGATTTTAATCAACATCGATATTTAAATCATATGAACGTATTTGCAGGTTGCTGCTAAACCCGGGACAAGACTATTTCTTTGACAAACTAAAAAAACAGCTAGAAGGTCATGGTGCAAAATACCATTGCAAACAATGTGTTTCTCTTGACTTAAGATTGTTAGTTTTTTTTCAAGTGCAGTCATTGTGATTCATGATCAACAAACTGTCACATGAATACAGCAACACAGAGAAGCTACTTCCCAGACAACCTCACTAGTTTAAATGGCCAACAATAACTTTCACAAATCACACAACAAACTGTATCCGCCAGTGATCAATTACATAACAGATGATGAAACAGTTACAGCAAGCTGCTTTACATGTCTTGTCTGTGCCAATACATAAATAAATACCTTAAATTGACAAATTATTGGCAGATAGAGTTGAGCAATGATGGCGCAAGAGAGTAACATTTAAACGCTGTTTAAACGCTGTTTAAAGGTTACATCTCATCATGTTAAAAATATTCACACTGGTGAACTGAGAGAGAAGACAAAAAGACAAAGAGCCTTGCATCCTCATACGTAACAACGCATCCTCATCCATCTGACACTGCGTCAGCTGTGAGCCATGCAGACACTGAGCAGAGCAGAGATGTCACAGCTCACCCAAACATGAACTAATATGGCCCTGAAGACATCACAAGGCATCTCTCTCCCAGGTCAGTCCTGAGGTTTGCCAGCACATCTGCTGCTGAGAGCTTCTGACTGCAGAAACTACTGTGCGCAGCCTCAACCACAACTGCAAGCCTGCAAATGCTGCATGTTGATACCACCACTGTGTTGACTAGATAATCATTATTCCTTATAAGTTTGATTCTGCAGCCAACACAATTCTTTATTTTCGCCTGTTGATCATTTAATTAGTTGAGTTAATGGTTTTGCTGCTCTGGGACAGAACTTATCATTATGAATTAAAACAGACAAAGAAATTAAAAGCAGCCACTGACTGCATTATGACAGGTCTTTTGTTAGTGTGACATGCCCCAGTGAACACAGTGCTGTAAACGTAAAGGTGTTCAGAGCTTATTAACCACAGACTGTTTCCCAGAGGTTCCCAAAAACAGGAGATGTTTCTTTTTGTAGATATCGTCTTTTTTAAAAAAATATATAAACCAATTTCCTTTGGCTGTGATTGCTATGTTTACTTAATTAACAAAAAAAGTTCTTATACCAAGAACAAAATTGTCTCTGATGATCACAACTATGCCAGTAATGTCCAGGTAGCACTGAAGATTTCCAACTCAAAGACACAAAGGAAAATGCATTTTAGTGGATCAAATCTTCTTTCAAAACAAGCGATCACATTGTCAATACATCAGCTAATTCCCAGACTGAAGCTGCAAGTGAGTCAACTCAGATATCATGTTGAACAAGGCCACAGTCAGCGTTTTCACCAACTGACTTCAATCCTGCTAAGTCTCTGGCTTATCCAACTGGCAGAGCAATGCAACAATACCATTTCAATGGAAATCATTTTGAGGGTGACTGAACGTATCTTTGAATGCGGTTTCATGACATGTCTGCAGTTTACTCTTGTGGGTTACTCATGTCATATCATGCCTGGCCTTTCTTTCAGCAGTCATTGCATGCAGGTGAAAACAGTCTCAGATAAGTTATAACACTGGTTCAGGGCCTCACTTCCCAGACCTGCCTCATTCCATCCCGCTGACATTTCCCCACTGCGGGAGATGGCTGCTCTTCACAGAGGCTGCTCCGTCTGGCCTCAGTTAGCAGTTACTCAGCTCTTTCATCCTCACAGATGCGGCGGTCTCTACTTGGATGGTAACGTATGGAAAGTGTGTGTGTGTTGTGTGCTCACACTCGTCTGATGTGTTTCATAGCAATATTCTTAGTTTTTTATACATATGAGAAATAGTCAATAAATTCTCTGTCTTATTCAAGTTGATAAGACATTTCTTACTGAGCCCAGTGTGAACAAGGCATGAATGTATTCGGCCCAGTTTATATCCTAAGGAAAAACTCTGTTTTGAGAAGATATTTTGGTTAAACATTAAATACGGACTGGTGGAATGAAATATGATAGCACTAACACGCAAGTGCACTACAGTGAACTGGGAAGATTATTTTCTTAAGTTAGATTATTGTCTCTGCAGCAGACGGATGTGCAGATGAGCCAACTAGTCATCAATAACACACTGGGACACTGAATAAAGTCAACAATTTGATGAAATTGTCTTAAAGGGTTTAAAATGTTTTCTTTGTTTGCAGGAAACATTCTTCACTTCCTTTACGTAATTAATACCAAAAACTGAACTACTACATTTGGAGTTAAGTTGAAGATGGCTCTAGTTTCTGTATAATAATAACAGGTCATGTCAAACAGTGAGAGCTGAGAGTTTAAAAAGGAGCTTTGTGGCCAACTATAACACATAGCTGAGAAGATGAGGAGTAACGTCATGCTCTTCAACATACTGGAAAAGCTTTCTGAGGTCAAGCTATGCGATAAACATATCCATGTTCAGTTCAACATCAAAGTGCCATTTGTCCACTAATAAGATTAATGATATAAGCACATATCACCCCATTGTATCCAAAAATATATATTTAGATTATTATCTTAATACTGTATTCAGTTGTTACCTTTTTATGTCATCACAACTTCAGCCACTTTAATTTGAAAAGATGGATGATACAAATCCACATTATAGAACAGGCACAATATTGTATATCATCATATCACCATCTATTTTGTTTGACTATAAGCATGCTATATATAATATTCACAAATAAGCACAAAAAACAGGCTATAAAACAGGTTATAAAACAATGTATAAGCAGCAAAGGAGTCATAGGAGTCACAGATACAGTAGTTCTCGACATGCCATAGACCGTGGGAAGCAACAAACCACCAGGTCCTCCTGCAGCATTTGACTGATGATCCTCCAAATACAAAGTCAAATATTTAGTGGTCTCACGTATTATGGAAAAGATGGAGATCATCAAAACCTCAAAAACAAAACAAACAAAACAATGTGATGTTACCGGGACAACTGCACTGCTGCCGTCAGATGTGGATGATGCGTGGGAGGTACATTTCCACAGTATGTTACTCATAAATGATCATCACATGGCACAGGCTCAGTACATGGGTCATCCTCCACTTTGAATTATGCTACACCATGCAGGTTTGTGCACACTCATACATACTAGGTCTGCAAGAGTCATAGTGTAAAGAAAAAAAAAAAAAGCATATTGCCAAAACCATGTTCTACATACAGAGATCTGACCCCCACAGTGTGCACTCTGTGGGTTGTCTGTTTCTGTTTGTCTAAAAACTGCCATCCGTCTCCAAGTGAATGTGACTCCCGTCTGTAAAACCATGGTGAGGAAAACACAAATATCTCAAAGAGTGATAGAGGGGAAGCTCAGTGAAGCAGGGAGCAGTAACGGGGAGGGGGGGGGTCGTCGGCATAAAACAGATGTGCTGACATATCAGACAGCTGCAGTTTCCAACTCCTAAATAAAAGGCAAAGTGACATTACAGCTGGGAGCGAAGATATTTTCTTTAATTCAAATCATCCAGTTTGATTTTAAAAAAGATATTTTGCAACTATTTTAACTGGATATTGGATAAAAATAAATGCTCTCATTACAGGGACATAAATACACTCACTTGTTTATCAATACACATTGTGCAACAATGATTTATGTGCTACAGGGATGTCATAATAAGACATTGGTCTATTTACCTGAACGATACATCCAGAGTGGCAGAATAAATTAATTCCAGTAGTTAATGTTTCCATCAATGAGATGACCACAAAAAGACATGATCCACGATCACAACAGGAGATATTTTATCCATCTGTGGAGCATCCACTCTGTCATCCAATGCTTTTTAAAGTAATAAATATAGAGAGGTAAAGGAATGAATTGGGCAGAGGGAACTGGTAATGTTTGCTGTTGTTCTCCAGTAGCTGATATGTGCATGTGTCATCTGCCTCCCAGCAGGAAGTCTGTAAAATAAAGAAGCCAAAATCAATACTGGTAATACGCCATCGGCTGAACAAAAGAGGTCACTGCTTGCAGACAGAGACAGACTGGAGCTGGCGTGATTCTCTGGGTGCAGCAGTTTCCACACTCTTCGCACTGCTGTCTTTCAATTGCTGGGAAGGTTCACTATCAATCAGCTGCACTTTTATTTGATCTACATAATCTATGACCGGGAGAGATTTTTATCACATTTTCAGTCCTTTTTTCATAGTGAGATATTTCAATGCCTTTTACAAGAGCATGCAAATTGGTTTTAGTGGATCTGTTACTGCCAAACCTGTGCATGGTTCAAATAAAGACAGCAGTGCTGTTTCTGTTTTTATGGCCATTTACATAATCTCATTGGTATGTTAACACATTCTGGACTCAGTGTTTGCTGAGCACATTGCTTCTACTCGTACTTATGCTCAGTTTATAGTAAAGTGAGAATGTTATTGTTTTAACGAGGTGTTTCCACAGCTCTAATCCCAACTGAACCTCCAAAGTGGCAGAAAATCTTAATAGTGTTTTGTCAATGCTGACACAATTTCCAGGACCAAAATAAGAATGTCCCTCTCTCACTGTAAGAGTTAGAGGTTAGTCCACCTCAGGCTATTTCAGGAGACAGAAACATGATGAGTTGATCTGGTATGGATGGTAATGTGTCCTTTGAGTGTCATCAGTTGACTTCACATTCCCATAAGGAAAACTTGGCCAATTTTCAAGGTTATTTCCATGCATTAGTCATGAGATGGACAGTATAATGCATACCATACTTCACAATGATCTTTCTCTCCCTATAGCAACTACTGGGGGAAGACAAAACTGGCCAAACAGTTCAGTTATTAGGATTAAGTTATATTCTAAAACCACTTTCCTAAATATATGGAGAATATTAGTGCTAAAAGAATACATTTTTTCCAGGATATCAACAAAAAAAATAAAAATCTCTTGAATCCTTGTGTAGCCTTACTCATTTTCAGCTGATTAAATGTATTAATAACTATTAGATTTGACATTACAAAACACTGTTTTGTATTAACACTTGTTTGTAAGCAGACATTTGAGTTGCTTCATTGTTCATTTGCTTCAGCAAGAAAACAGGCCTGCATGCGACACTGCTGCCAAATGCTCCCTCTCCTCTTCTGAGAATAAAATTATGAAAAAGGCTAAACATGTTGTGTTTTGTTACTTGACTGATGTTGTGTTTTGTTACTTGACTGATGTTGTCACCAGTTCACTGCACAGCTTCTGGGAACCAACGCAGACTGTAAACGAACAATTTATGGTCAGGTCTTACTCATTAAGCTGTTCAATTTAGTTTCAGAGAACATCTGGTAAATTTGTTTTTCTGTGTTTTACCGTAGTTCATTTATCCAGGAGCAATAGGGAGAGTTATCATATGACCTTCACATGCAGAGACTTTATCGCATTGGGACACCAGAATGTATCTCTCCATGTCTAAATGTCCTGTGAAGGGTGATCTCATTAATTGTGTAGTGGATATAAAAGCTGAGACGATAAATATTCTTTTCCTTCTTCCTCCAGGACCCTTTCCAAAATGTACAAGGCCCCCAGGTGGCCCTGGAAGATGTGAAGAAGCTGGTAAGCAAATAAAACACCAATAAAACACACTCTGGTCCAGGAATCTGGCCGTGCATTTGTTTCATTGGAGGGCTGCTATTTTCTATTTTCTATTGTGATGACTGCGATTCAGTTTCTGCAGTGAAGCCAGTAGTAGGGCCCATCATTATTCAGCATTTACACTTCAGATTTTGCTACATGCATTTTCTTGACAATTGTGGCGAAAATGCAGGTAGCTTTATATCTAAGACTCAAATTATACATTTTATACATAGGTCCCAAAGACAAAGAGTTTTTTAACATGTGACAGAAACTAGCCTATATCATGGTTTATCCACCACAGATGGTTCATTTGGCGCAAGAGAAGTGTGTGTCCTGACTTTTTAATTATGTATTGACAAGACCCCAGGAAGTGACCTAATTTCCCTGCTAATAAGCATTTAATCTGCCAATGTGGGACACAGTGGCAAACCAGAACACTGCACGTTACCACACAATAAATATGTAAATCATTCTTCGATAATATAAAATCCTTGCAATGAAAACAATAAAAATGGATTTTGAACAAATAATGTTGTTTTAAGATGCAAGACTAAAACATTTGACATGTCCCTTTAACAAAATGGCATCTGTATCACTTATTCATTATATTAAATGGCTGTCATATTTTTGTTAAAAGTACAAACTGGTTGATATTTTAGCTTTCTATTAATATATTACCGTATTTTCCGGACTATAAGTCACAGTTTTTTTCATAGTTTCGCCGGGGGTGCGACTTATACTCTGGAGCGACTTATGTGTGAAATTATGAACACATTATTATATCATGTCACATGTTATTTTCACACTAAGCCGCAAGAGGGCGCTCTAGGCCTGTGTTGATAATTGAATTGATAAAAACATTGCCGACGTGGAAGAGGAAGCGCCGCATCTTCTACCTCCTGAGTTAGCGGAGTTGTTTGAACGTGATACCGAGGATGACGATTTCATTGGATTTAGTGATTTGGAGTGACACGGGTGGTTTGGTAAACTTGTTAGCATGTTATTTATGCTATAGTTATCTGAATAACTCTTAATATGTTATGTTAACATACCAGGCGCGTTCTCAGTTTGTTGTTTATGTGTCATGTAACGTTAGCATACCGTACAATTTTTCAGCCTGTTGTTGCCTCTATTCTATTTTTATTTTAAATTGCCTTTCAAGATGACATGTCTGTTCTTGGTGTTGGATTTTATCAAATAAACTTCCCCCAAAAATGCGACTTATACTCCAGTGCGACTTATATATGTCTTTTCCTTCTTTATTATGCATTTTATGGCTGGTGCGACTTGTACTCCGGAGCGATTTATAATCCAGAAAATACAGTAATCTATATTCATATCTCTTATTATAATCAGGAAAGCCAGTATATGATTCTTTCAACTATAAATAAGGCCGGATATTTAGACAGACATAAACAGTGCAACAGCAGAGGTATGTTCATAGTCTTAATTATGCTAATAAATTCTAGCCACAGCTCATTTGGTGAAAGCTCAAGCTGTAAAACATCATCCAGTACAGGGAAATGGAAACTATGGCTCCTGTAAAAATCCACAGGATCCTGATGTTGTCACACTTGGGATTGTTTTAGAGTCTGAAGTCATTTGAACATTTGTGTGAAAAAATGCAAATTGTAGGATTTTTACAGGTGACTCATTTCTCTAGACTTTAGTATAAAGGGAGCTTTACAATAACCTAAATGTGAACCTATACCAGTTGGTTGCTCCCACTGTGCCCTGTCATAAAGCAGTGGTCAGCTGACGAGGACAAACGTGACCCATATGTGGAGTTTGTCCCTCATGCAAAGAAAAATCATGTACTCAGCAAAATTTAGGGCAAACGATTTGAAAATGTGACTCTGTTGAGATTGGATTCATTTCAGTTAGTTGATTAATCAACTAATCTCTGCATCTTTACTCTGAACAAATCTGTATTCTTCACCTACACAGAGAATCAGTAACTACGTGCAGACATTATAAACGGCACTGACTGAAACACTCTCCTACCACAAACGTTTAACAGGCACAGAGGTGGGAAGAGAGGGCTCCAGCTTCAGTTCCTGTTAAGGCTGCATTACACAGTGTCTCTCAAACGGTGAGATCATCAAATATCAGCTGGTGCTACTGTATATGGGACCGTGAGCAGCACTAGCACCTCCTGTCAACCCACACCGCTGACCTCAGTCTCTCCGAAGACAAAGAGTGTGAAACACAAGTACAATGAATGTCATGAGAATAAACAGCACATTCATTATGCTGGATGTTTAGTCTGAGGGATGCTGCGGCTGGCATCAGTTAATAACGCCTGCACTGCAAATAATCTGGGACTTGCCAAGTTTTAAAATCTTATTTTTAGTAATAATAATTTGCCTTGTTTTAAAAGCTATTTTTTTATTATTTGTATTCCTTCATTTTATAGAAAACTCTTAAACTGAGCATGTAACATCTAATTTCAAGCTTTCTTATCAAGGCAAATTATCTATGAGGTCTAAAAATAAGATTTTAAATCTTGGCAACCTCCAGTGTCTCGTGCAAGTTACTACTTTAAACTGATGCAGTAACTTCTTCATTCGTTTTGTGTATGAGGTGGTTTAAAAATGTTGGAAATTGCCAAGGACCTTTGACCTTAGCTTGTCCACTGGTAAGGTAGGACTCAAATGTACCCAGACAGGGAGATAGGACAGTAGAGGCCTCATAAAGCATAACGCAAATGTGTTTCTGTTAATTTCCACAAAGCAGAGACCAACTTGAGTGGATAGACGTAAATATATACTTAAATGTATGAGGAGGCAAAAACAAACCTAAAGCCAGTGGAGGCAGGGAGCTGACAGGCATGTGGATTCTACACCAGGGATTACATAACGATGAAGAAGCATCGAGGCAGAAGGTAATCTCCAGTCACACAAACATTCAGCACTCATTAGCTGAGTGGAATCAGGTTTGTCTGGTCTGCTGCCACAGGAGAAGCCAACACTGCCACACCAGCTCTGGAGGAGAAACTCCAGAGCAGTTGGTTACACTTGCATATATATACACAAGTGTACATACACTTGAAGTTGGTTACACTTGTATATATGTATACACACACACACACTCTGTGTCACAAACTGTTAACTATGTGCATCAATCAATGAATCAATCAATCAATCAATCAATCAATCAATCATAATTTGCCTCAAAAGGGATGATGAAAAATAAAGATTTTATGATAAAAAATAAAGATTTGATTATGAAAAATAAAGATTGGATGATTAAAATAAAGATTTATGCTATTTACAAAACATATATTTACAAACAAAGGGAATCATGGGAAAAATACATTACTGCCCACAACTATTTTATGTGACCACATCCTACAAAGGTTCCCATGTCTGCATGAGTGTTCTTCCTCTAGGCAACACTCTGGTTCTCATTTAGTCATAACCATAAATAACCAACCATCCCTTTAATAACACTCTGAGGGTAACATTAAGTCTGCAACTGGAAATGACATTAAGTCCAGAAATATCAAAATGGATTTATAATTGTGTTCATGTTTTGTCCAGCATGTTCCGTACAGACAACAGAAGCTCTGTCTTTGTGCCTGGAAGCAGCTGAAGGAAATTAATTAATATTACATGCAGACAGCACTCAGATATGTACAATGCACAGTACTGTTTGGTGGGTCAGACATCCCAGCAGATCACTTATAGTGATGAAGGCCTGTATTTGATGTGTCTGGAAATAAAGACAATGTCTAAATTACATTTACTGCCCATGAAGGTACAAAGAGTCCTGTATCCAGTGTTTTTTTTAATCTTGAATGACCTCACCCATAACAATGGAACAGGGTTTAGTTTTTTGTTAACAGAATTATACTGCCCTCCAGTGAGAAATGATGGTAAGTACCAGTACATTCACTCAAATATTTACCTCCACTACTTTTAATGTCATCTGCATAGTTTAATACAACTACTAATACATTTAATACATTTTACACTTGAACGTGTATCCTGTGTGTTGCATCTGTGTGATATGAACCCAAACTTGTTTGTAGCCCAGTTATTATTAATGTGAATTAAATTCAAGCTACTGTTCACTTTGCGTCTGAATTCTTCTAAGGTAATAAAATCAATCCATCTCAAAGCAGAAACCAACAAATTTTATTACATACTGCATGTCCTTGTTAGCATAACACGTCACTTATCAACATCAGAATATATATATGGCTCTGATTTCAAGGTACATAAATAACTCAACAAAATACCCTGTTTGGACAGACAACCGATACAAAGTGCACAAATAACGTTGGTTCAAGTCAACTGCATCACTTTACAGAACTGCTGTTAGTTTTAAAAAAATAATTAAAGCTTACATTCAGAAACCTCAGGAGGGTCTGTCATTTTTAGGAAAGTTTCATGGGACAGTAAATAATTATCTGGTGCTTGCCGAAGTGGTAACCATGCATCATAGTCAAATGGCATATGTACACACACACCAACGCACATACACCAATGAACTTAAACATAAATACTGTATATTTGGCACCATATCTTAGCATAGAACATAAAATACAACTTGCAAAACAACATTTCAGTATTCGGAGGTAATATCTGAATTTGGCACGTTACAATAACACACAAGGTTTAAAAAGTGATCTAACTTATTACATGCTCAGTCTTCATTGAGAGGTTATTGAGTTAAAGATAGAAACCACCGGCTGTGTATAACAAGAGTTCTTCCTTGTTAAAACTGTCTTTCATAAATGTCATCAGCTCACTTCTGCAGGTGGCTTCATGTAGAGCTATGTAGACTAGAGATTCACGTGTTAGCGATATCAAGAAATGTATGCTTAATGGCAAGGAAAGCACCATATGCCCTTGGAAAGTTCAAAATTGGTCGTAGTTCTTCAGCGCCATAATGACTAATGTAAACAAAATGGCAATACTTAAGTTGTTGAGCATGTCCTCTGTAAACTGTTAAACTCAGAATGTCATCAAAATATAACAATGACATCATCACATATTGCACTCTAGAAGGAATCTTAAGTCCTTACTGCACAAAGGGGTTGTCCTGGCCTGTTCAAACCATCTTGACAAACAAAAAGTTGGTATATAGATATAGAATTAATAAGGTATTCAGCAATACTATGTTTATTATAACATCTTGTGTATATTCACACTGATATATAGATTATTTCAACAGTATGATATGTAAGATACATATTTATAAATTGCTATGAATATAGGCAGATGCCTCTGTTGAACAGACACAGTGCCAGATATAACATAATATCTACTCTATGGTTACGTCTTTTTCCCTCCCAACAAATACAAATAAATGCTCCCACACGCGGCTCACAGAGTAAACCGGCGTGAAACTCCATACTGAATATGAATTGAAGCCTCCCATGCACAGAGAGGTTTCAATACAGGTCAAGACTGGTTTTCAAACAGGCCAGCGTGAACCATAAAACCTCAGCATGCATGCTAAGTAAGTAGAACAGCAATCCCTGGTGGACACACAGAAGAATTACAGAAACGTCGTTTTTGTGTTAGATTTTTGACTTATTGGAAATAAGTGAGAGCACACTAAAGCACCAAAGGTTTAAAGACAAGTCTGGGGCTGCAATTGAACATTACTCTGCAATAGATAAAGTCAACAATGGCCCATCACTTACCGCCTCTCAGCCTCTACACACATTTGCCTCATGGATATGT